>QRFJ01001862.1:133189-184727 GCA_006176705.1 Cocos nucifera | reverse complement strand
GGAGATCAAGAGAGGGAGAGAGGAAGATCGAGAGATGGAAAAGCTAGGAGGGAGGGGTTCGGCCTCACCGCCGTCGTCGATGAGAGAGATCAAGAGAGGGAGAGAGGGAGTGATCGAGGGGATGGCACACAATCGAGCCGGCTTGGATATACAGCCAAGTTGGCTCAGGTTGTGATCAAGCCGACTGGGGGAGGATCCTAGCCGGATGTCTCAAGCATGGAGCTAGCTCAACTTTCGAGCAAATAGAACTTGATATGTCACGATGTTATATTGATTAATGTTCATTAACGTTGTAGGTCACGATGGCACCGAAATGCCATCTAGCTTTCACCCCTATCCCTCGGTGGGTTACGCACAGTTTAGCATCTGAGGAGTAGTCGGAGCATACTCCATCCATCTCAACATCGACTGCTTAGGGACCTCCACCGTCGGCGTCTACTCCATCGATGGCATCTACTCTACTGGCAGCTGAGCCTCTACCATCGTCCATATCTGAGGCACATGCTACTATGTAGGCATCTGAGTGTACGTTTTTATTATATTAGCACAACTTTATTTTTTATATAGTATTTATATACTTATATATTCGCATAACATATTTGCATTGCAGGTGCATCATCCAGCCGAATATTTCATGGTCCTACACGTATGGCACACATGTGAAATCGTCAGCATCAGGTGATGGTCTATTACGATGTGGAGGGGAGGCTGGTTGGAAAGACCGCACGAGAGATGCATTCCTTTTTTGGAGTGCTTATGAGGTGATCGAACATCATTCCCATAGAGCCCAGAGACTGACGTTTGATGGATGCTACCGTCAGAGACCGAATATGGAAGGAGATATGTATAAGTACGTGCATCTTAGTTATATTTATACATTTTATATATTTACACTATATATGTTTGATTAGAATAATTTTATAACTGATTTTTGATAAATTTGTGCAGAGGAGGTATGACTTTCTCAATCACGAGAGGGCTCAAGATGCCTGACTGAAGAAGATAGGAGAGTTGTACCGGAGTTACAAGGTCAAGCTCCATAGAGGATGGCTTAAGCACCGATGAGACACTCTAGAGGAGCTTGTTCTCTGGAGATAGGAGTGTCCTCTGAGTCAGTGGGAGAGGATGGTTAGACACTGGAGGAGCCAGGAGTTTAAGGTAAAATTCCTAACTTTTAAATTTTTTAATATGCTTAAAATTTTATTTAAATATTTATTATTTATTTGAATACATGTTAGGCTACCTTCCATCAGAACCAGGAGAACCGTGCAGCCCAAGAGTATATGTACACTCTAGGCCACGAGTCTATGGCCAGTCGTGTGCATAGAGAGGTAATTAATTCTAAATCTTACTAGATAAATTAAATTCATATTTTTTATCATGCTTCTAATAAATTTGTTCTTTGTTATAGCTAATGAGAGATGGAGTGATGCCCAGCCATAGTGAGATCTTTCAATCCAACCGAACGGACAAGACAGGCAGGTCGATGAATGCCATGATCGAACGTATTTTTGTAAGTATTAAATATATTAGTATATATGATTAGTATTATAGTATTTCTTATAAAATTTTATTTTAATTTATAATTATAGGATCAATTAGATGCGCTCGTGAGCGAGGGCCTGGATACCTCTGGGTCTCATGACCATCTGTCTCAAGTCTTGGGGTCTGAGCACTCTAGAAGGATCCGATGCAGGCCCAGACACACGCCGATGAGCTACTGCTCTGAGGTGAGTGTCTCTTCACAGACTCCATGTATCATTGGGAGGGCTTGAGGAGGCGTTGACAGGCAGATCATCTAGACGTGGCAGATTGGGCTGAGGAGCGTGCATCTCATCTGGAGGGCATCGTGAGAGACATGATACCGACGCTCAGCGCGCATTTTGGAATCATAGGCTTTGAGGATATGTTGGCCCATATTCCAGCTCAAGCTCTGGCTCTAGTTCCAGCTCCAGCTCGAGCTTCGGCTCTGGTTCACAGTGATGATGACAACAATGACGATGATGTAGATTTAGAAGACTTTTGATGTATTTTATTTTTTTAAAAAAATATTATAATAAATTTTATTCGATAATAAAATTTTAGCATTTTAGAATAATTTTTGTGTTTAATATATTTTCTTATGTTATATATGTATATTTATCAGGTAAAGTTGTAAAAAATAAAAATTTTATTTTTTTTAATTATTCAAGATCTATGATAGTGGTTTTATAACTACTGTCATAGATTTTTGATGCAAATGATGTCAATCGCTGTATTAGATTTATGGCAGTGGTTATGAAACCACTGCTATAGATTACCTATGGCTGCTATTATGTAACCGCTTCTATAGATAATCTATGGTAGCGATTACATAATCGCTACTATAGATCAATTTATTATAGCAGTTTATAAACTACTACAATAGGCTATCTATGGCAGCAGTTCTAACAATCGCTGCAACAACCACTGCCATAGAGCTATGGTGATGGCCGCAGTAGTAGCAGTTAGAAAATCGCTATCATAGCCTATGACAACAATTTTTTAGATTATGATAGTGGTTACGAACAGCTGCCATAGTTCTTTTTTATAGTAGTGTGATAAATAAATCTCTAAAAAATCATTTAAGCTAAATCAAAAGATATAGCTCTTCAATTCTAGGTTACGTCTCTTTCCCAATAAACTCTGCTCCTGATGGGATGGACCTTCATTATCATACAAATATTCCAACATGGAGCAATTGAATTTCATGACCCTCGGAATGACAACACATTTAAGGTGAACAGCCAACATCTGAAGTCATATGTAGATGGAATTGCACATAAAGAACGAATTGACACCATCTACCTTTATGATCCACCTTACAATGAACAATAAACTTGACATCTGGCTGAAGACATAAAAATTAGCGCTTGTTGGGAGCCAACCCAATAATTGCGTATTTTTTACTTTACTACAGCTGCAGGAATTTAGAATAAGAGCCTGCTAATCAATGAAGCTATATTCAACTCCCGAAGCAAAATTATCCTAGGTGCACTCTCTCCTTTTATTTTCTATGCTTATTTTCTTACTCCAATGAGGATGACATAGATTATGTTGGGGGGGGGGAGAAACTAATTTAATTAAGTCCTCAAGTATGATCAAAAGTAATTAGTTTTGTATACCCAAATCTTGTTTTGATTTGAAGTTGATCAGGCATCCTAATCAATAAATGATTAACGGTCTAGATAATTTTAGAGATGCTGAGGGATAAATTATTAAAAAAATCTAATGTATGGTAGAGTTTAGATCAGACTAAATTTTAGAGTGACTCCAGAGCCTTCTTTTTACTGATCTCAATGAAGAATTAACTTCATGGGAGATTGGATTGAAAGATCGAGATATGCAAAAATCTCTCTTAGATTATGTTAAAAAAATATATATTTGTTTTCTACTAAGTAATCAGGCTCCTTCGCCTAAGTAGGCATTATGGTTCACATCAAAAGATGGGCAATGTAAAAAATAAAAAAGAAGGGTTTTAGCATTTTTTTCATGGAGTAATCGGATCTCTTTACCTAAGAAAGCATTGTGGCTCGCGTTAAAAGATGGGGATGCAAGAAATCGATTAAAAAAAAAAGATAATAAGAGGGATTAGCTTGTAAGAAGATAATAAACTCAGCTCACATCAAGTTAGAGAATTTAAAGAGTAAAGTGAGGAGTTGGTGAAAGAAGAGCTCTTAAAAATTTCTATGACTAACACTCAACCACTAACTGGATCAAATTGATAATCCAATGAAGTATCCCTTTAATAGTCTGGCCAGGTATCATCTACTTTTAGGAATGCCTAACCTAACTTTTTATTCATGTACAAGTTGGTATATAATATTAATGTGTCTATTTTACTTGAGGATGAGCAAAGTTCAAGTTGGGGGGTGTGATAAATACTTAATTTAAGCTATCTGAAAGCATAAAATTATACTTCATTAATTTTATTTATTAAGAATTTGATGCTTCTTCTTATATTTTGCAAGATTGGATGATCGTTGATATAAAGAGCCTAATTTATAGATCAAACGGACTCAAGTTTGGAGAAAATTGGGTTTAAAATGGAATTAAAATAAAAAAAGGATGCATATGGTATTATAGAAAATGAAGATACTATGCAAGGAATCCAAAAAGGATATGTGCGGTATTTAAAAGAAACAAAAGTTTCTCACTATAAATAAAACCAACAAAGGAGGTGTTGGTTTCTCTGGTCCGTTGGAGGAGTTTACGGGTCCATGAACAATTCTTTTGCAACAACTCTTTACGGGCGCGCATGGGATAGCAGGTTCGTGAGGTTGAATGTGGACGTGGTGGTGAGCAGACGAATGCGGCAACACAGCTCAAGATGGATGGATCTAAAAATTTAAAGTAAAAAATATATTTAGAAATTTTTTTTAGAGGAAAAATTTGTATTGAATGGCAATTGTTTTCTCTTAATTTATCCGCTCTTGATCCTTTAATCCCATCCATCCATCTTTTAGCCCTTATTATTTTCCTTAGTTCCACATCTAAAAATCATATAAAATCCTTTCCTCTTATCACCTATAAAAAGGCTCTTGCACTTCCACTAGAGGATCATCCTAGAAATTCTTCTAGAGCCTTGCATAGAGGAAGAGGAATGGACTACTCCATGAGTAGCTAGGCTAGCAATCTCGAGAGGAGAGAAGATATTTTGTAACAACATAGAGCAGGTTTATTATTCTAAATTTTCTTGTATTTTTTTAATTTGTAATAAAGATTATATTTTTTATTTAAATCATCATGAGTTCTCTATCTGCTTTTTTATATACTTTTATTTATGCTTTTCTTTTAGATTAATATTAGGATCAATTTTTGCTTTTTGGAGATGTGTCGCGATCTATGGGTACGGGGCATATCGAGGAAAGAAGAGTTATTTATGTAGTACTTTTTGGAGAAGCATCATGATCTACGGGTACAGAACGTGTTGAGGAAAGACAGATATTTTTTCTAAGATTAATCATAATCATTAAAAAATAAAAAAAGAGATACAACTCTGTTAGTGCAAAATTAATTCAAAACCCCTGAGTTCTTTGTTATCTAATTACATCAATTTTAGGATAGTTTATTTTCTAAATCAAAATAATTTTTTTTTTATTTTGCAATCTCAACATAACCCAAGGTTCTTGAGGATATGATCTCAACTCACCCTACCTATGTAGTGAGTAGAGTTAATTTTGGTGCTATCAATGACTATGCATCATGCACCAAATACATTCTACATCGCTACCATCTTGTATGAGAAATCATAAAGTAAGGTGACATCGAGCTTTAGAAGATCGATGGAAAGAAGAACGTGGCTGATCCATTTACTAAAGCTTTCAAAATCAAAGGGTTCGATAATCACAAATGGAATATGGTATTCGATACTGTTCTAAATGGCTTTAGTCTAAGTGGGAGTTGTTAGAAAATATATCCTAAAGCCAATCATCTATATTATAGATGGTTGAGCTAAATATAATTTATATTTAAATTTTAATTAAATAAAATTATTATTCTAGTAATTTCATCACTTTGTGCATCTTTCTGTAATGAACTTTCTATGATGAAGTTCTTAGGACTATTTAGACTCAACAAAGAAAAATTTATCATTTATTCCTTAAACTAATCACGACCAAATGATTTGTTGTTACTTAGGACGACAACGTTAATCAAGAGTAAGTCGCTGTGTGCTATAAGTGTTGGTTGTCCTCTTAACCAAGAAGCATGGTGATGCTGTTATGGCATGTAGGTTAAATGTAGAGATATATTTTACTGATTGTGATCCATCTATGAAGCTCTCTTCTACCAAGATTGCTCACGAAGGATATGGATATATGTATCCCTTAGACCTGAGATCACCATGGTGACTTGCAAGCAACTCACTATACTTAGGTATCGAACTACTTAAATTTCTAATTCAGTGATGGAAGGCTACTGGATGCAATCAAGTACTTGGCTTATCGATGCATGAGTTAAAATGGGATTGACCCCTCTAAGTGTTGGAGCAAGTGCATCGCTGTATTTTAATTTAGGAAATCCTCGGTAGGGGTAGTCCATATGATGGATGCTAAATTTTAAAATACAATGTGGATGAATTTTTTTGGATTGGTAGTGTTAGATGCGTGCCTTAGAAGCTAGATTTACTATCACTTGTAATACACTTCTAAGAATAATTTTATAATTTTAACTATAAATTAATAAATAAATTATTTTTCTATCATAGTGTGTATTAAAAAGTGTCTGTGATACATCCTTTGAGTTAATAATAATGATAATTCATATTTTCAAGTGTTAAAAATTTAAGACATGAATTTTCATAATTAACTCATAAAATGGCCCCGATCGTGGGATCATCATGAGGATGGTGATCAATCTGGAAGGTTGGTGTATGATCACTTTCTTAGGATAGACGTGTCTTGAGTCTATGGTATGGAAACATCGGAGTGAGGTGTAGGTACTTGTTAGAGAACAAGGGCACTAAAAATGACCACCTCGAGTAGTCATAAGAAAGTCTACCTTCTCATCGATGACTAACTCGATGCTGCAGTGGTGTGTATGGTTCTTTGACCTAAGGTGTATCGATAGTTCACCTTGAGAGTGTTATAGTTTGACTACATTATAACTCGATCTTCTAGCCATTCAGAACCTTGAGATATATGTAGGCTATACCATGTTCATTGTAGGAATTGGATTGCACCAATAAGGAGATCTATATACCTCGGTAGATGAGGAGTAGCCCTATGCTAATCATGAGCTTGAGTCCTTAAGCCTATGGCCATGGCAGATTGAAGATGATAGAAAGAGTTTCTATTAGAGTTTCACATTGGACTCAAATCGAATAATTAATTCATATGATAGACATTGGGTTTGACGAGTTCACCTTAACCCTAATCCTATTGGGGCTCAAGATAGAAGAATCCAATCACATAGGTAACTGCACCAAGAGGTTCACTTTCAGTTCTGATGGATTGCCACCATATACTGCTAGGTATCACTGGTGGATTTTGGGAGCAATTAGAATAATTTTGATGATCAATCATTCTAATTGTATGAATCAAAAAAGTTCTGATCCATCGAAAGGTATTTCGATGATGTCGATGATGGAGATCATGACATATCTCATTACCATACAAAATTGAATCTAACTAGATCATACAAATAAGGGTTTGGGTCTGGATGTCATTAATTGAGTTAACTCAATTCGATTGATTTGGATTAGGTCCAACCAGGCTCAAGGTAATCGTGATAGCATATGATTGAGCCTGACTTTCTCTTTCTAAAATCTTTCTGATTCATCACAACCAAGTCAAATTTGATTTGACTCATTTTTATATTTTGAATAAATTTATTTTTATTTGACTAAAATAAGTCTAGGTTAGATTAATTATATAAATTAAATTCATTCATAGTCAAATTGGACTTGGGTCAAAAGTTGACTTGTTTGAGAGAATTGAGGGTCATCTGATCAGATGCTTTTAGAAAATTCTCTAGAAATTATCTTAAACAAATTTTTAGATATGTTATAGAGAATAAATTATAAATTGGGTGTACCAATCTTTATGATTTTTGGAGGTGTCTAGACTGAGTTATGATAGAGTTTGATTTTGATAAAACTCTTAAGGGAAGAGTCCTAGGCGTAGTAGACTCTTCCTTATCTACTCATACTGCCACCTTCTAGATTGATTTTTGGCATCAAAATCTGATGGGATCTGGAGATTTTCATGGATATCAAGTCTAGGAGTCCCAATGATTGAAAAAATGAGGATTTTGATCAAAGAGGTACTCTAACATGGAGCTATGCTTTTAAATAAGAACCTTTGCACCAAGGCTCTTCTTCTAGAAATATTTTTCATACCTGAAGGATGCGGTTCCAAATATCCCACACCTCCTCTATCCTCACTCTTTGTCTCTTCTACATGCCTAAAAAGTTAGGCATAAATTTGAGAAGAAGATCCAATCAAATTTATGAAAAGTTCAACATCTATGCGATGGTGTTCGTGAGATGGACATGCTGTCTTCAAAAATTTTTTGAAGAACTTCTAGATCTGATCTTTGGAGAAAAGATTTATAAGGAGAAGAAGTCCAGATCCTTCTCCAGTGGATACCGGTAGAGGCCAAGTGCGTGAAGGGAATACCCTATTTTTCGAGTTAGATTCATTCAGATCTGATTGGATCAAGAGGGATATTTCAAAAATTTTTTCTCTTAGATCCAAATCAGATCTGAGACTCCTCAGATCTGATCTTATTGATTTGATAAAATTAAATTAAATTTAATTTAATTTAATTTAATCATATCTTTGTTATTGGTAATCCTATTATCCTGTGATGATCCTGATGTTTGCCTGAGGTTCTGAATGTATTCACGCAAGTGCTTGGCCTCTACCGATATCCACTCAGGCAGGATCTAAAGATCTTCTTCTTCTCAATCTATCCTCCAAAAAATAGATCTAGATCTAATCTTAAAGGTCTTCAAAATAGCTTTTGAAGATCAATCGTTGTCTCTTGCAGCAGTGTTGCCTTCTTCCTTTCCTGCCGTCTTTCTCTTGCTTGGATCGCACCAAACTCAAGCCTAAAAACTCTTGGATGTGGATAGGAGAGAGAGGACTTGATGGTGGCATGGAGAGGGAGGGAGAGAAGCCTTGTGGCATGGACAAAGGTTAGAAACTCTCTATTCTAGGCACAGATAGGGTTTATATAGAGCCTACTGTGCTATGCAGTGCCACATCATCTCGATAAATCATGGCTCTTTATGCAATCAGATCTAAATCTAATTGGTGGTATGATATCATCTAATCCAATCAGATTAGAATCCCTCATAAACCTCCTTAGGTGGTGCCAAGACTGGTCAAATAGGACTCCTTGGTGCCATCTAATTTGAAATCATGAAGCAACCTGGAGTCCCATACATAAACCTTCTTAGGTGGCGCCAAGATTGGTCAAACAGGACTCCATAGCACCACCTAATTTGAAATCATGAAGCAACCTGGAGTCCCATACAAAACCTCCTTAGGTGGCGCCAAGATTGGTCAAATAGGACTCCATGGCACCACCTAATTTGAAATCATGAAACAACCTAGAGTCCCATCTGTATGGAACTTCAGGCATGATCCTCATGGGGTGCACGCCTCCTTAGGCATGCACCCCCTCCCTTTTTGCCTTTTAGCAAGAGGACAAAGTCCCATGTTCTCTCCTATGGGTGCATGACACATGGGCAGATGTCTAAGTGTCAAATGTCAACATTTGACCAAAGTCCAAGGACAAGATTTAGCAGGTGATGGAAAATGGCAGATGTTGTCTCAAATTTTTCTCATAAATTAAGACAATCCTTTTCTGACTTCAACAAGCTCCAGTCAGATCAAGTAAAGATTCCTGAGTGAGACCAAACACATTTGGCTTAGTCGAGACAAGCTTTAATGATTGTTAAAGGAGAGCATTAGGCTCAATTATGTGCTGGTATGATTTTCTTAAACCTAATTGAATCTTATTCAAATCAATTGAATTGGATTAGTCTAATTGATGATATCCAGATCCAAACTCTTATTTGTGTGACCTAGTTAGGTTCAGTTCCATATGGTAAAGGGATACATCACAATCTCTATCATCGACATCATCGAAACACCTTCCGATGGATCAGAACTTTTTTTAATTCAGACAATTAGTATGATCAATCATCCAAATCATTCTAATTGCTCCCAAAATCCACTAGTGACACCTAGCAGCATATTTTGGCAATCCATCAGAACTAAAAATGAACCTCTTGGTGTAGTTACCTATGTGATTAAGTTCTTCTATCTTGAGCTCTGATCGGATTAGGGTTAAGGTGATCTCATCAAATCCTAATTTCTATCATATGAAGTAATCATTCGATTTAAGTCTAATGTAAAAATTCTAATAGAAACTCTTTCTATTATTTTACTTTGCCATGGCCATGGGCTTATGGACTTGATTCTCATGATCATCATAGGGCTGCTCCTCATCTACCGAGGTAGATAGATCTCCTATTGGTGCAATCCAATTCTTACAATGAACATACTATAGCCAACACACACCTCAGGATTCCGAATGGCTAGGAGATCAAGTTATGGTATAGTCAAACTATAACACCCTAAAGGTGAACTGTCGATGCACCTCAAGTCAAAGAACTAGACACACCACTGCAGCTTCAAGCCAGTCATCGATGAGAAGGTAGACTTCCTCATGACTGCTCGAGGTGGTCACGCTCATTATCCTCATTCTCTAAGGAGTACCTGTACTCTCACTCTGGTGTCTTTACATCGTAGACTCAAGACTCATCTATCCTAAAGAAGTGATCATACACCAACCTTCTAGATCAATCACCATCATCATGATGATCCTATGGTCGAGAGCATTTTTATGAGTTAATAATGAAAATTCATGTCTTAAATTTTCAACTCTTAAAAATATGAACCATCATTACCATTAACTCAAGAAATGTATCATAGATACTTTCAAATACACATTATGATAGAAGATAATTTATTTTATTATTTATAGTTAAAATTATAATTTTACTCTTAGATGTATATCACAAATGTCAGCCAATTCTAGTTTTTAGGGCATACATATCTAACAGTGCATGCATGGCTCCTTCCAGAAATATAAAAAATATCAGGATCATCGTAGGATAATTAGATTACCTAGACAAGATATAAAATTAAATTAAATTAAATTTTTATTTTAATTTTTAATATCAGATCATCAGGATCAGATCTAAGAACCCTTAGATTAGATCAGATCAGATCCAAACAAGGTATGGAATTAAATATGATTTAATTTTTATTTTTAATTTTTAATATTAGATCACCATGATCAGATCTAAGAATTCTTAGATTAGATCAAATTATTTAAAAATATTTAAAAAATTAATCTCAGATCTGATCAGATCTGCATGATCCTACGATGGAAAATAGAATTTTTTCTTCAACTAGTATCAAAGCCAGATTAGCAGTTCATCATATCTACCTTAGATCTAATTTTATTTTTATTTATAATTTAATATTAAAAAATTTTAGATATCACATTACATTTGATTAGATCTAAAATTAAAATATTAAAAATTAAATAATTTAGATCTAATATGTATAAGATGCATGACCAGACTAGGTATAGAATAGTTCTATGTGTAGTCTAGTATGATCATATATTTATTTTGATTAAATATAATTTTAGATCTATTTAATTTTTATTTTCTTGATATTATAATTATTGTAATCAGATCTAAAAATAGAAAATAAAGTTTTTAATTTTTGATTAATTCATATGAGATATGAAAGATGCATGTTCCATAGAATAGTTCGATAAGATATCTAGAATAGTTTTATTTTTGATATGATCAAATTTAAAATTCTATTTTTTAGATTTAATATGTGATATTTCATATTTGAAAGTATGCATATTGATGATGCATGAGATGCATATATGTGATATATGATCTAACTAGTTTTGTAATAAAAAAATTATATTTCTAATTAAGAAGTTTCCCATGGTCATCCAGTCATAAGAATAAAGTAGAGTTTAAAGATCCTCTCCTCCCATTTAATGGGATGTTCTTATGGCGTATAGGGGTACTGTGCGTTCATCCTTAATAAAAAATCAGAGCTTATCTTTCTGCAAAACTCTAGATCCTAAAATCCTAAGATTTTTATTACATGTCTTATTCATGAACCTAAAATTAATTAAGAATTAAGGTTATGAAATTAATTAGATCTAAAAATTATGAATTTTCAGAACTAAGATATATTTATAAAATTAGGTTCGAACTTGGGTAGCTCAATTAGGTCTAGCAGTTGATCAAACGAATCAAGAGTTGGTTATGTGAGATCAAAGAAAGCTTAGATTTGATCAGCCTAATAGGATTAAGTCTGAATCAAGATTGAATCATATTGAGATGTGACTCGATCAAGTCAAGACCTAATTTGGCTCTGTGGTTCAAGCATAGATTGTAGGCTAATCCAATTAGTTCTGATTCGATAATTTGGTGTCTAAGGTAAGTTTGGTAGATACGATCGATTGATTTTTAATTGAAAGCTACTCGATCTGAATGCATTCTTGTCGAGTTAATGGCATATCCCTTCCACCGGTCTCACTTACCTGACCATTTATGTTGACCCAGTTCTAATTTGAGGTGGCTAACAATTCGAGCCAACCCATGCCACTAGGTTATTCATAATTGTTATGACTAAGTCAAGTCAAGTTTAAAGAGACCTAAATTAAATCTCACTAAAAAAATATTAAGTCTAAGTTCTTCCACCATTATAGATGTGCGGGCCCTTCCCAGGATTGATTATTCTCGGCTGGATATAGTGGTTCAGTTGCACCAAAAAGATGCAACCATATCTATTAGGCATTGGATGCTACGGGTTAGAGGATGGATTGGGCTCAATATTTTGGATACGATGAGGAATCCAATCTGTGCAAATGGTGGATCTGACTTAACTAAGAGCCGATCAATATTTCGAACATGGTGAGATTCATGAATTAGAGACCAAGCTAGGGTGCACCATGATTAGATAATCATTGAACAAGAGTTGTCCACTCATCGATTGATCCATCACCAATAACTATTAGGTGAGGTGGTGAGTCAGTTAATGGGACCGCACCACCCACTAGAAATTAATAATCATGGAAATTTTTGCATCTCTGCCAAGAAAGTGTAGGGATCCGAGTAAATAGTGAAAGCCTAATTTGTTTAAAAATAAAATTTTTAAATAAATTGGTTAAGTCTAATTACAAAATCTAATTAAAAATTTTGACTTTCTATAGGAAAATATCTACATCCAACCCACTAGCCCGTATCTTAGACACCCATAGACTGACCAGATCCAACTACAAGGATTGGCCCCAAAACTTCAAAATTATTTTGGATTTTAAGAAGTTGACTCATGTGTTAGAACAGGATCCTCCCACCTTACCAGTTCGTCCATCCATTGATCAGAGAGCGTCTCTCGAGAAGTGGATGGATGAAGATAACAAAGTCAAGTATTACATGTTGGGCTCGATGTCTGATGAGTTCTAGCACAAATATGAAGACATTAAGACTAGCTGCTAAATGTTGGCTCACTTGCAAGAGTTGTTTGGTGAACAGAGTCGCATAGCCAAATATCAAGTCATTAAAAGACTATTTAAGGCTCAAATGCATGATGAGCAGTCAGTCTAAGATCATTGTCTGATGATGATCAAGAACTTAGAAGAACTTAAGAAGCTCGATGTCAAGTTCGATCAGTGAGTGCCTGGGACAAACCCCTCCAAAAATGTTAGATATATGTGCCCTAGAAGCCAGAATTGGCTGACACTTGTAATACACTTCTAGGGGCAAAATTATAATTTTGACTATAATTAATAAAATGGGTTATTTTCTATCACACCTATGTGTATTTAGTGTCTGTGATACATCCTTTGAGTTAATGGTAATGATAATTCATATTTTCAAGAGTTGAAAATTTAAGACATGAATAATCATTATTAACTCATAAACAGCTCCCGACCATAGGATCATCACGAGGATGGTGATTGATCCGGAAGGTTGGTGTACGATCGCTTCTCTTTAGTAGATGAGTCTTGAGTCTACGGTGTGGAGACACCGGAGCGAGAGTACAGGTACTCGTTAGAGAACGAGGGCACTGAGCGTGACCACCTCGAGTAGTCATTAGGAAGTCTACCTTCTCGTCAATGACTGAGACTCGATGCTGCAGTAGTGTGTCTGGTTCTTTGACCTGAGATGCATCGGCAGTTCACCTTGAGGGTGTTATAGTTTGACTACACCATTACTCGGTCTCCTAGCCATATGGAACCCTGAGGTGTATGTTGGCTATAGCATGTTCATTGTAGGAACTGGATTGCATCAAGATGGGAATCTATCTACCTCGGTGGTAGAGGAGCAGCCCTATGATAATCATGAGAATCAAGTCCTGAAGCCCATGGCCATGGCAGAGTGAAATAATAGAAAGAGTTTCTATTTAGATTTTCACATTGGACTCGAATCGAATGATTACATCATATGACAGAGACTAGGGTTTGACGAGTTTACCTTAACCCTAATCTGATCGGGGCTCAAGATAGAAGAACTTAATCACACAGGTAGCTGCACCAAGAGGTTCGCATTCAGCTCTGATGGGTTGCCACCATATACTGCTAGGTGTCACTGGTGGATTTTGGGAGCAATTAGAATGATTTAGATGATCGATCATTCTAGCTGTTCGAATCAGAAGAGTTCTGATCCATCGAAAGGAGTTTCGATGATGTCTATGATAGAGATCATGACATATCCCATTACCATACAGAACTGAACCTAACTGGGTCACACAAACAAGGGTTTGAATCTGGTGATCATCAATTGAACTGATCTAGTTCAATTGATCTGAATGAGATTCAATTAGGTTCAAGGAAATCGTGCTAGCACTCGATTGAACCTAACGTTCTTCTTTTACTATCACAAATAAGTTGTCCTGACTGAGCCAAAGGAGTTTGTGCTCAATCAGAGGCCTTCATATGGTCTAACTGGAGGTTGTCCAAGTTAGAGAAGGTTGTCTTATTTTATAAGACATGACCTGCCATGACCTGCCATTTTGGTCACACCTGCCATTTTTGGTCACCTGTCCTTTGACTTTGGTCAAAAGTTGACCTTTGACTGGTCAAATGTTGACAAATGTTGACCACTTTGACTTTTGACTTTTGTCCACGTGTCATGCACCTATTGGAGAACTGGTGGGGGCCTGTCCCCCTGCCAGAACCTGGCAAAGGAGGAGGGCGCACGCCACCCTAGGCGGCGTGCGCCCAAGTTGGAGGCGCCTTGGAGTCCTTGTTGGACAAGGACTCCACCTCCCTTTTGGATTCCAATCCCTTTAGAGTTCTATTCTAAGAATCCAGTTTGACTGGTCTTAGGCACCCTCTAAGGATCTTGGAATCCTCTAAGGAGGAATCCAGGGGTCTCTATTCCAACCAATCAGATTTAGATCTGATTTCACAAAGGGTTGTGATTGGTTGAGAAGGAAGAGGAGAGTTGGATCACGCTTAGTCTATAAATAAGACCCTGCGCCAACAACTCAGATTCTGCAATTAGAATAGAGATTTCCCACGCCCCAAAGGCTGCCTCTCCCCTCTTCCTCCATGCCTAAACTTCTCCTCCTTTCTCCTCTCCACGTCCAAAAGAGTTTTGGACTTAGGTTGGTGCGTTCCAGATCAAAAGAAAGGCGATCAAAAGAAGAAGGCTGCACTGCTGCAAAGGGACGACTGCTGATCTTCAAAAGGAGTTTTTGAAGATCCTCCAGATCAGATCCAGATCTGATTTTTGGAGGCATGATAGAGAAGAAGAGGATCTCCAGATCCAACCCGAGTGGATACCGGTAGAGGCCAGGCGCTTGCGTGGCTAGATCCAGAACCTTCCGCTGCTGCAATCAGGATCATCTACAGGGTAATAGGATTACCCAAATCAGGTAAATTAAATTTGATTTAATTTATCTTATTTTATTTTATTTATTAAAAATAATAATAAGAATCAGATCTGAAAACATATCAAGATCTGATTGGGATCAAGAGAAAATTTTTGAAATATATCTCTTGATCTAATCAGATCTGGACGAACCTGGACCGGGAAATCAGGATTTCCCTTCAACTGGTATCAGAGCCATGGTTCTAAATTGTTTAGATCTGATTTTAATTTTATTTTAATTAGAAAATAAAGTGATTTCAGATGTCACATGAGATGTGATCAGATCTGAAATCAGAAAATTAAAATTAAATGATTTGGATCTAAGAACATGAAGATATATGCATGACTAGTTCTAGAATAGAATAGTTCTATAGAATAGTTTTGCATGTCTTTGATTTAATCTGATTAAATCATATTTTAGATCTTTTTATTTACTATTTTTTGATATTATAAGTGTTATAATAACATCTGATAAATAGCAAATAAAAATTATTTAATTTTAAATATCATATGAGATATGATTGATGCATGTCTAGACTAGTTGTAGAATAGTTCTACATAATTATCTAGATTAGAATTTATTTTGATTAGATCAATTTAAATCTAATTTTTTAGATTATTATGAGATAATTTAGATCTGAAAAAACATGCATGATTTGATACATGAGATGTATGCAAAATATGCCATGATTAGATCTAACTTTATATATGAGATATATGATATAGATCTGATATTGTTTTGTAGTATTTGAATGTTCCTGATTAAGGCGTTCCTCTTGGCCGTCCGGTCATAAGAACGAAGAAGGGTTTAAAGGCCCTCTCTTCCCATTCGATGGGGTGTTCTTATGACGTGTAGGGGTGCTGCGTGTTCGTCCTTAATCAGAAACCCAAAAACTTACTTTCTGCAAAACCCTAGATCCTGAAACCCTAGGATTTATTGTGCATATTTTGTTTATGAACCCAACTTAATTAAGAATTAAGTTTATGGAATATTAATTAGGTCTAAAATTGAGAATTTCAGATCTAAGACATATTCATAATACTGGGTTCGGGCTTGGGTAGCTCAATTAGGTCTAAGCGGTTGATCAAACCGAATCAAGAGTTGGTTAGATGGGATCAACAATGCTTAAATTGACCAGCCTAATAGGATTAAGTCTGGGTCAAGATCGAGTCAGTCACGATCAAGCAAGACCTAATTAGGCTCAGAGGTTAGAGTCTGGATTGTAGGCTAACCCAATTGGTTCTGACTCAACAATTTGGTGTCTAAGGTAAGTTTGGCATAGACGACCGACTGGTTTTTAATTGGAAAGCTACTCGACCTGAATGCGTTCTTGTACGAGTTAATGGCATATTCCCTTCCACCGGTCTCACTTACCTGGCCATATCTGTTGACACAGTTCTGATCTGAGGTGGTCAATAATCCGAGCTAACCCCATGCCACTAGGTTAGTCATAATTGTTATGACTAAGCCAAGTCTAGTTTAATGAGACCTGAATCAATTCTCCCTAAGAAAAGATTAAGTCTGAGGTCTTCCACCATTGTAGATGTGCGGGCCCTTCCCGGGGTTGATTGTTCTCGGCTGGATACAGTGGCTCAGTTGCACCGGGAAGATGCAACCATGTCTATTAGGCATTGGATGCTATGGGCTGGAGGATGAGAGTTGGGCTCAATATTTCGGATACGGTGAGAGACCCAATTAGGAACCCAGTCTATGCAAATGGTGGGTCTGACTTAACTAAGGAGTGGATCAATATTCCGGATACGGTGAGATTCATGAATTAGAGACCAAGTTTGGGTGCACCATGATTAGAGAATCATTGAACAAGAGTTGTTCACTCATTGGCTAACCCATCACCAATAACTGTTAGGTGAGGTGATGAGTCAGTTGGTGAGACCGCACCACCCACTAGAAATCATCAATCGTGGAGATTTTCGCATCTCTACAGAGGGAGTGTAGGGATCCGAGAAAATAGTGGGAGCTAATTTGTTTAAAAATAAAATCCCTAAACAAATTGGTCAAGTCAAAATTACAGTATCTAACTAGAATCTTTGACTCTCTACAGGAAAATGTCTGCGTCCAACCCACTTGGCACGTATCCTGGACACACATAGACTGACTGGACCCAATTATAAAGAGATTGGCTCAGGAACTACAAAATTATTTTGGGTTCAGAGAAGTTAACACCATGTTTTGGACCAGGACCCTCCCACCTTACCAGCTCCGTCCATCCACTTGAACAGAGAGCGTCTCTGGAAAAATGGATTGACGAAGATAATAAGGCCAGATACTACATGTTGGGCTCGATGTCTGATGAGCTCCAGCGCCAACATGAAGATATCGGGACTGCTCTCGCCAAATGTTGGCTCACCTGCAGGAGATGTTTGGTGAACAGAGTCGCGCAGCCAAATATCAAGTCACAAAATGACTTTTTAAGGCTAAGATGCGTGATGGGCAGTCAGTCCAAGATCACTGTCTGACAATGATCAAGGACATGGAAGAGCTTGAGAAGCTCGGTGTGAAGTTGGACTTGGATCTGCAGAACGATATTATTCTGCAATCCTTGACTGATGCATATGGGCAATTCATCATGAATTACCACATGCATAAACTTCAAAATTCCTTGGCCGAGTTGATGAATATGCTGGTTACCGCTGAGCTTTCTATGAAAGGTTCTAAAGGCTCAGTTCTTGCTATGGAACGGACTTCTTCCAAAAGAAAGTCTTATGGAAAGAAAAAGAAGTCTGTGAAAAAGCAAAAGGTGGAAGGATCAAAGAAGAAGAAAGGCAAGAAGAAGGCAAGAAGGCCGATGATGGCAAAGGAAAGTGTTTCCATTGCAACAGCGACGGCCATTGGAAGCGGAACTGCCCTACTTACCTGGCCACCCTGAAAGAACAAGAAGGAAGGTCCTTCTGGAGGTATGCTCGTTATTGAGTCTAACCTTACGGTTTCTTCTGCATCCAGTTGGGTGCTTGACTCTGGTTCTAGTGCTCATCTGTGCACTTCTATGCAGGGTCTTGAGGATAGCAGGAGGCTGAGGGATGGAGACATGATCCTACGCATCGGTAATGGAGCAAGAGTTGCTGCAGTAGCCGTGGGAACATACCCTCTTCGATTACCATCTGGTTTAGACTTAGTTTTAAAAGACTGTTATTATGTGCCTGCAGCTAGCAGGAATTTGATTTCTGTTTCATGCTTAGCACAAGAAGGTTATGTGATCACCTTCTCTTAAGGACCATTGTAACATTCTTTATGAAAGAAATAAAATTGCAAATGGTTTCCTTATTAATGGTCTTTATCAGTTGCATATTGATGTACCTATTTTTAACTATCGAGCAAAACGTGAATGCCAAACGACCTAGGGATAGTCCAAACGATAGATATCTATGGCACCTGAGATTAGGTCATATAGCAGAAGATAGGATTAACAAATTGGAGAAAAATGGGCTATTGAGTCCATTGACTTTTGAGTCATATCCAACTTGTGAATCTTGTCTTCAAGGCAAAATGACTAAACTCCCTTTTGTTGGACATGGGGAGAGGGCCACAGATCTCCTTGCCCTAGTACATACTGATGTGTGCGGCCCATTTGATGTGCCGGCTAGAGGCAATTTTGTCTACTTCATTACCTTTACCGATGATCTGTCTAGGTATGGGTATGTGTATCTTATGAGACACAAGTCTGAAGCTTTTGAAAAGTTCAAAGAATTCAGACATGAAGTAGAAAAACAAACTGGAAAACCCATTAAGGTTCTTCGATCAGATCGAGGAGGTGAATACCTTAGCCGGGAAATTCCTAGACTATCTTAAGGAAAATGGCATAGTCTCTCAATGGACTCCACCAGGAACACCTCAACTCAACGGGGTTTCAGAATGGAGAAATCGGACTCTATTGGATATGGTTCGATCCATGATGAGCTTCACAGACCTCCCTGATTTTCTTTGGGGACACATTATTAACTTCAATCTATCTTACTGAATAGGGTTTCCTCTAAAATCCGTTCCTACCACACCGTATGAGATATGGCACGGTAAGAAACCAAGTCTGAGTCATCTCAGAATTTGGGGTTGTCCGGCTCATGTCAAAAGACAACAAGCGGACAAGTTAGAGTTTAGGTCCTTTAGAGCTCGATTCATAGGATATCCTAAAGAGTCATTAGGATACTATTTCTACATTCCAGAAGACCACAATGTGATTGTGAGTCGACATGCCATCTTTCTTGAAAAATAGTTTATTCAAGATAGCGGCATTGGAAAGCAGATTAAGCTTGATGAGAAAGTCTCACAAGTGGAACGAGCTAAGGACCAAGTGGAACCAAATCAGGTTGAGCCAATAAGAACACTACCTCCTCCACCTCGTAGATCGGAAAGAGTTTTCCCATCCCCCTGAAAGATACTTAGGTATTATTTCAGAGGATGTAGAGGAAATGTTCCTCATAGGTAATGGTGCTCATGGTGATGATCCCAAAACCTACAACGAGGCGATATCAGATATCGACTCCGAGAAATGGCTTAGAGGCAATGAAGTCAGAAATTGACTCGATGCACTCAAACCAAGTCTGGACCTTGGTAGATCCACCAGAAGGTATAGTACCTATTGGGTGTAAATGGATCTTCAAGAGAAAGATTGGTGCAGATGGGAATGTGGAGACATTCAAGGCTAGACTAGGTGGCAAAAGGTTATAGTCAACGTGAAGGCATTGACTATCAGGATACCTTTTCCCCAGTAGCTATGCTAAAATCCATCCGCACATTGCTTGCTGTTGCAGCCTATTTCGATTATGAAATATGGCAAATGGACGTGAAAACGGCATTCTTAAATGGATATCTTGAGGAAGATATCTATATGGAACAGCCGCTAGGTTTCACATCCAGTGATACTGATCACAAGGTTTGCAAGCTGCAAAGGTCCATATATGGACTTAAGCAAGCATCTCGGAGCTGGAACACTCGTTTCAATGATGTGATCAAAATATTTGGTTTCATCAAAAATGAAGAGGAACCATGTGTTTTCAAAAGGGTCAGTGGGAGCGCTGTTGTCTTCCTCGTATTGTACGTGGATGACATCCTCCTTATTGGGAATGATATTCCCATGTTGACATCAGTCAAGATGTGGTTGTCCAAGGAATTCTCCATGAAAGACCTAGGTGAAGCATCCTTTATTCTAGGAATTAAGGTCTATAGAGGATAGACCGAATAGGATGCTAGGACTTTCACAGAAGATGTACATAGAGGAAGTACTAAAGAGGTTTAGTATGGAAAACTCTAAGAGGGGATTAATACCCTTCAGACATGGTATTCATCTTTCCAAGAAGATGTGCCCTAGCACACCTGAGGAAATAGAACGCATGAGCAAGATCCCTTATGCTTCTGCAATAGGGAGCCTCATGTATGCCATGCTATGTACACGACCTGATATAGCCCATGCTGTGAGTGTCACAAGCAGATATCAGTCGAATCCAGATGAAGAACACTGGACTTCTGTGAAATGTATCCTTAAGTACTTGAGAAGAACTAAGGATATGTTGTTGGTCTTTGGTAATGGAGAACTCCAAGTCCAGGGATATACAGACTCAGATTTTATGTCTGATATAGATGATCGAAAGTCGACATCTGAGAATCCGTTTATGTGTAATGGTGGAGCTATCAGTTGAAAGAGTTCCAAGCAGACAGTGATAGTAGATTCCACCATGGAAGCAGAATACATCACTATGTCAGAAGCTACGAAGGAGGCATTTTGGTACAAAAAGTTTGCTATAGAGATTGGAGTGATGCCATCAGATGCCATTCTATTGTACTGTAATAACAATGGCATCATAGCCCTTGCTAAGGAGTCGAGGTCTCACCAAAAATTCAAGCACATCGAGCAGTGATACCACCTCATCTAGGATTACTTCGAGAAAGGTTACGTCGAGGTCAAGAGAGCCGACTCTGCAGACAATGCAGCAGACCCACTAATAAAGCCATTGGGCCAGTAGAAGATCAAAGCCCATCTTGAAAAGATGGGACATAGATTTGTAGCCAATTAGCTTTAGGTCAAGTGGGAGTTTGTTAGATATGTATGCCCTAGAAGCCAGAATTGGCTGACACTTGTTATACACTTCTAAGGACAAAATTATAGATTTGACTATAAATAATAAAATGGATTATTTTCTATCACAAATTGTATTTAGTGTCTGTGATACATCCCTTGAGTTAATGGTAATGATAATTCTTATTTTCAAGAGTTGAAAATTTAAGACATGAATTTTCATTATTAACTCATAAAATGCTCCTAACCGTAGGATCATCATGAGGATGGTGATTGATCCGGAAGGTTGGTGTACAATCGCTTCTTTATAGTAGATGAGTCTTGAGTCTATGGTGTAGGAGACACTGGAGCGAAAGTACAGGTACTCGTTAGAGAATGAGGGCACTGAGCGTGACCACCTCGAGTAGTCATTAGGAAGTCTACCTTCTCATCAATGACTGAGCTCGAAGCTATAGTGGTGTGTCTAGGTTCTTTGACTTGAGATGCATCGGCAGTTCACCTTGAGGGTGTTATAGTTTGACTACATCCATGACTCGGTCTCCTAGCCATCCGGAATCCCTGAGGTGTATGTTGGCTATAGCATGTTCATTGTAGGAATTGGATTGCACCAAGATGGGAATCTATCTACCTCGGTAGATGAGGAGCAGCCCTATGATGATCATGAGAATCAAGTCCATAAGCCCATGGCCATGGCAGAGTGAAATAATAGAAAGAGTTTCTATTAAAATTTTCACATCGGACTTGAATCGAATGATTAATTCATATGATGGAAATTAGGGTTTGACGAGTTCACCTTAACCCTAATCTGATCGGGGCTCAAGATAGGAAGAACATTAATCACACATGGTAACTACACCGAAGAGGTTCATTTTCAGTTTTGATGGATTGCCACCATATACTGCTAGGTGTCACTGGTGGATTTTGGGAGCAATTAGAATGATTTAGATGATCGATCATTCTAGTTGTCTGAATCAGAAAAGTTCTGATCCATCGAAAGAATTTTGATGATGTTGATGATAGAGATCATGATATATCTCATTACCATATAGAACTAAACCTAACTGGATCACACAAACAAGGGTTTGGATCTGGATATCATCAATTGGACTAACCCAGTTCAATTGATTTGAATTAGATTCAATTAGGTTTAAGAAAATCGTACTAGCACACGATTGAGCCTAAAGTTCTTCAACAATCATTAAATGTTGTCTCGACTGAGCCAAATGTGTTTGGGCTCACTCAGGTACCTTTACTTGGTCTGACTAGTGCTTGTCTAGGACAGAAAAGGGTTGTCTTAATTTATGAGATAAATTTGAGACAACACCTGCCATTTTTCATCACCTGCTAATTCTTGTCTTTTGACTTTGGTCAAACATTGACCTTTGACACTTAGACATCTGCCCATGTGTCATGCACCCATAGGAGAGTAGATGGGGGTTTGTCCTCCTACTAGAAAGAGGAAAGGATGGGGTGCATGCCTTGGGAGGCATGCACCCAAGGATAATGACTCCTACAGTCCCATACAGATGGGACTCCAGGTTGCTTCATGGAATAAACTTAGATGGCGCCTAAGACTCTACTTTGATCAGTCATGGCACCACCTAAGGATGTTGGAGAGGGGCTCTCATCTGATTGGATCAGGTGATGTCATCCCACCAATCAGATTTAGATTTGATTGTATGAAAAGATGTGATTGGTCGGGATGACGTGGCACTGCATGGCACAGCAGGATCTATATAAATCCTATCTACACCTAGGTTTAATGATGTTCTCCCCTTGCCCATGCCACATAGCCATCTCCCTCTCTCCTCCATGCCTACCTCTGATCCTCTCTCTCTCCTCTCCATGCCCAAGGGGCTTTGGGCTTTAGTTTGGTGCGATCCAGGCAAGAGAAAGGCGACACAAAAGGAAGATGGCAGCACTGCTGCAAGAGACGACATCAGATCTTCAAAAGTTATTTTGAAGACCTTCAAGATCAGATCTAGATTTGATCTTTGAAAGAAAGATTCAAAAGGAGAAGATATCCAAATCCTGCCCGAGTGGATATCGATAGAGATCAGGCGATTGTGTGGCTACATCCAGAACCTCAGGCAATAAGCAGGATCATCATAGGATAATAAGATTTCCCAAGAATAAGATATAAATTAAATCTAATTTATTTTATTTTATTAGATCCATCAAATTAGATCTGAAAAGTATTAGATCTATTTTAGATCTAAGAAAAAAATTTTGAAATATTTTTCTTGGTCAAATTAGATCTGAACGAACCTAATCCGAAAAACAGATTTTTTCCTTCAGAAAGTCTTTTGGAAAGAAGAAGAAGTCCGTAAAGAAGTAGAAGGTGGATGGTGGGAAGAAGAAGATGGCCGTTGATAAAAAAAAATATTTTCATTGCAACACTGACAGTGGAACTGCCCTCTTTACCTGGCCAACCCAAGGAACAAGAAGGAGGCAGGTCCTTCTGAAGGTATGCTCGTTATAGAATCTAATCTTACAATTCTTTTGCATCTAGTTGGGTGCTTGACTCTGATTCTAGTGCTCACTTGTGCACTTCTATGTAGGATCTTGAGGATAGCAGGAGGTTGAGGGATGGTGAGATGATCCTACACATCAGGAACGGAGCAAGAGTTGCTGCTATGATCGTGGGAACCTACCCTTTGCGATTACCATCAGGATTAGACTTAGTACTTGGGAACTATTTTTATGTATCTACAGCAAGCAGAAATTTGGTTTGTATTTCATGTTTAGTATAGAAAGGCTATATAATTAGTTTTCTTAAGGACCATTGTAATATTCTTTATGAAAGAAATAAAATTACAAGTGGTTTTCCTATAAATGATCTCTATCAGTTACATATTGATGTTTTTATTTTTAATATCGAACAAAACGTGAATGCCATAGGATCAAAGTGACCTAAGGATAGTCTAAATGATAGATATCTTTGGCACCTTACGCTAGGTCATATAGCTGAAGACAGGATTAACAAATTGAAGAAATCCAGACTATTGAGTCCATTGACTTTCGAGTCATATCCGATTTATGAATCATGCCTTCATGGCAAAATGATCAAGCTCCCTTTAGTGGGACATGGGGAAAGGGCTGTTGGAAATATGCGCTATTCCCACACGGATCAGCATGGCCATCGGTGATTAGCCAAGTAACATGAAAGTACTTTTTAGAGATCTTTGTGGAAGCACGATCAAATAAATCAAGGAATAGAGAAGAGATTTTCAAAAGAAAAGAGCTTTTATTCAGCACATTTCAGCACACTTACAACCTTGACCAATTTTCAATATATATACTTTACAAAGGGTCAAGCCCAAGCTCATAGAAAAACTCTCCAAATCCAAACAATCCATGTACACAAAAAAATAACCCACGAAAATTGAGCTGACCCAATTTCAAACTTAGCCGGCTAACCTACGACTGGGTCAGCTCAGTACCAGACTGAGCCAACCCAATTATGTACCATGCTAATAGTTCAAAAATACTGCTTTCTATCTATATTTTCCTCTGAGACCTAGCCAACCCAGTCCTAGACTGAGCCGACTCAGTTTCCAATTAAGCTGTCTCAATCTTAGAGTGAGCGGACCTAGTTTCTGAACTTTACTATTAAGACTGATTCTTCTTCTAGCTCGCTCCCATCTTTTCATGACCTATCTTCTCATGTTTCCAAGACTTGGGAGTGCCACTTCTGAGCTCACATTCTCTACCTTGGTGCTTTCAAGTCCTTATGAATTCATCTCTTCTCAACAGACCCATTCATGCCACACATCTCTGAAAGCTATCTCTGGGGAGTACCTTCGTGAGTGCATCAAACTGATTCTTCTTGGTATGGACCTTCATCAGTTCCACTTTACCTTCCTCCACCAGCTCTCTGATCCTATGGTACCTCACGTCTATATACTTTATGTGCTAATGATAGATTGGGTTTTGTGCCAATAATAAAGCACTCTGATTATCACTGAATAGTGTAATCTTGCTCTGCTCCACTCCCAACTCATCAATCAGCCTCCTAAGCCAAAGGGCTTCCTTTGCAGCCTCTGTTATCCCAATGTACTCAGTCTCTATGGTAGACAAGACCATGATTGGCTGAAGGGTTGATCTCCAAAATACCGATCCACCATATATGCAGAAAAGGTATCTAATAGTAGACCTCCTTGTATCAAGATCACCAGCATAATTTGTATCAACAAACCTTTTCAAAGGACCTGAACCTTCACTCATCTTCATAGATTGTTCTCAAAATCCTCTCGGCTGCCCACCAAACACCAAACCATAATCCCTTATTCCATGCAGATATCTCAATATCCATTTCAATGCTTTTCAGTGTTCCTTCCCAAGGTTAGCCATGTATCTGCTAACCATACTCACAGCATGTGCTATATCTGATCTATAGCATACTATAGTGTACATCACACTACCTATAGCATTTGCATAAGAAACTCATTCCATATACTCTCTCTCCTCTTCTAACTGGGGACACTGTAACTTGGAGAGAGACATATGGCTCGATAATGGCATCTCTGCAGGTTTGGCCTTCTCCATCCCAAACCTCTCCAGAACCTTCTGGATATACTTTTCTTATGACAAATGGAGCACTTCTTTGCACCTATCTCTACAAATCTCCATTCCAAGGATTTTCTCAGCTAGACCTAAATCTTTATCTCAAATTTAGATGATAATGCCCTTTTCAACCGTTTGACAGCATCCATGCTTCTACTAGCTATGAGCATATCATCTACATACAATAATAGGTACAGGGCATCCTCCTCATCTACATCCTTGACGTAGATACAACAATCATGTTCACATCTACTAAAACTCAGGCTCAAGATAAAGTTATCAAACCTTCGATACCACTGACGAGAGAATTATTTCAAGCCATACAAAGACTTTCTGAGTAAACACACCTTTTCTTCCTATCTTATCTCCATGAAACCATCTGGCTGCTTCATGCAGATTCTTTTCTCTAAAGTCTCATGAAGAAAGGTCATCTTCACATCTATCTATTCCAATTTCGTGTTATGCTGTACCATCAGTGACAGCAAAACTCGAATAGATGTATGACGCACTATAAGAGAGAAAATTTCTATGTAGTCAATCCCTTTCCTTTATGAGTATCCCTTTGCTACCAACCTTGCTTTGAATCTGATTCCATCTTGTTCTGAAGGTACTTCTTTCTTTGTGAACACCCACTTTGAGCCATTAGGTCGAGCATCTGCTGGAAGATCCACCAACTGCCATGTTTGATTCTTCTCAAGTGATTCCATCTCCTCCATCATGGTCTGCATCCATGAATCATGATCCTCACTCTCCATGGCCTCTGCATAATTCTCTGGATCTCCATTAGCAGTGCTAAGTGCATAGGAGATAACCTCATCAATGCCATATCTAAGCGATCTCCTAATAGTATGCTGAAGCTTGTGCAAAGCCACTCTCACAAGCACATCTATGTCTGATGTCTGTGGCTACTCCTGCACATCTATCTGAACTGCTGACTCTCTATGTTGATTTTCAATCTGAGACAATACTTTTCTGCTCAGCTCCACCTCAACAGGAACACTCCTGTAAGTGGATGTAACCTGCATGCCATCATTCTCTAACTGGCCACTACTGTTCACCTTTGTTTTTTCAATTTCATCTATCCTAGACCTCCTCAGGATGCTCTTCTCATCAAAGATAATATCTCTACTAATTACTAACTTCTGTGCTTGAGAGTCCCACAGCATGTACCCCTTGACTCCTTGTAGATACCCTATGAATGTCATCTTTTGAGATTTTGGATCCAATTTGCTCCTCTTGGTTGCCTCTACATGTGCATAGGCTGTGCAACTGAAGACTTTTAGATGGCCAAGCTCCACCTTCTTTTTACTCCATATCTCTTCTAGAATGCCTCCATTCAGCTTATAATGATGGAACCTATTCACAAGAAAATAAGAAAAAGTTAGAGCATCACCCCAAAAAGACTTTGGGAGTGATGTCTGCAGCCTCAAACTCTGTGCCTTCTTGATCAGTGTTCGATTCATCCTCTCTGCAACACCATTCTATTAGGGAGTCATCCTCATCGTATAATGGCATTTAATGCCATTTTCCTTGCAATACCTCCTGAACTCTAGGCTAGTATACTCCTCTCCATTGTCCGACCTCAAACACTTTATCTGTGTCCCTGACTCCTCTACTTTAGCTCTCTAGGGTCTGAACCTAGCAAACACCTCTGATTTTTCTCTGATCAGATAAACCCATACCTTTCTTGAGAAATCATCAATGAAAGTAATAAAGTATTTTGCCCCACATCTAGTTGATGCAGGAGCTGGTCTTCATACATCCGAGTGCACTAAATCCAGCACTCCCTCACTGTGCTTGGTACTTCTGGCAAACTTCATCCTATGTTATTTGCCAAAGATACATGGCTCATAAAGATCTATGTCCTTCTTCTTTAGGGCTGGGATCATACCTCTTCTGCATAGTTCTGTGAGTCCACGATCACTCATATGACCCATCCAGTAGTGTCACAGTCGATATAAAATCTGCTCCACCTATGCTACTACTAGCACCTTTGCACTATCATTTACCACTAAGCCTTCCATTCTGTAAAGATTGTTGCTCAATCTTCTACCTCTCATCACCACCAAAGCTTTCTTGAAAATTTTCAAACATCCACTCCCAGCTTGGCTACTAAAAGCATAATCCTGCTCCTCCAAGTAGCCCAAAGAAATCAAATTCTTTTTCAACTCGGGTATATGCCTGATATTTGATAATGTACAAATGATCCCATCATACATCCTCATCTTGATAGAGCCAATTTCAGCTACTTTGCATGGGTGATCATCTTCAAGGCTGATACTTCTATCATCGACTTTCTGGTAGGTAGTAAATCACTCCTGATGAGAAGTATAGTGGTGTGAGCATGCTGAATCTAATATCCACATAGTGTCGCACTCTGTAATCCATCTGATACAACTAGCAGATCTTCTCCACTGCTCATAGAAGCTGTATCATCTCTCTTGCTGCCCTTCCCTTTTTTTGATCTCAAAAGGGGATAATCTCTAGTCAGTTGTCCAGGCTGATGACATTTATAATATTTTAATGTCATCTTCCTCTGATCATGAAACTTTGATCTACCCTTGGATTTCTCTCTTGTCTTTTCATTTGATCTTTCCTGTCTTTTGTTCATAGCCAAGATCTCAGACTTAGGATCTCCCTTGCAGATCTTCTTCCTTTGCTCATTTGATCTGAGCACACCAACAATCTCTTCATAGTTTAGGATCTTCTTTCTATAAACTAGAGTTGTTATGAGACCATCATATAAACCTAGGAGAGAACATAATAGCAGCAATGCCCGATCCTCCTCATCGATCATCACGTCTAAACTCATCACCTCAGAACACATCTGATTGAACCTTTGAATATGTGCAACAAGATCTCCACCTTCAGGCATCCTCAGACTATATGAGTATTTCTTCAACCATAGCTTGTTCGTCATGTTCTTCCCCATGTATATGTTCTCTAGTCTCTCCTAGAGCTCCTTTGCTATAGTCTCTGTGCAAATCTCAGGCAAAACCTGACTGGCCAAGCACATCTGAATTATGCTAAAAGGAATTTCCTCCAACTCTTCCCAATCCTCAGCACTGATCTTTTTCGATCTTTCTTTTGTCAAGATCTTATAGATCCACTTCAATCTAGAGATAACCATGAAGCAAACTAGAAGTTCTAGGATAAAACCTTATGCAATAGATCCTAAATGTAGTAAATACTAGGTGTGTTCCTTTCTTCCACGCAACATCGCTCTGATACCAAATGTTGGAAATATGTGCTCTTCCTGCACGGATCGACTGGCTGTCGGTGATTAGCCAAGCAATAAGAAAGTACTTCTTAGAGATCTCTATGGAAGCATGATCAAATAAATTAAGAAATAGAGAAGAAGAGAAGAAAAGATTTTCGAAAGAAAAGAGCTTTTATTCAGCATATTTCAGCACACTTACAATCTTGATCTATTTTCAGTATATATACTTTACAAAGGATCAAGCCCAAGCTCATAGAAAAATTCTCCAAATCCAAACAACCCACGCACATAAAATAATAACCCACAAAAATTGAGCCGATCCAGTTTCAAACTGAGTCGACTAATCTGTGACTGAGTCGACTCGGTACTAGACTGAGCCGACCTAGTTGTGTATCATGCCAACAGTCCAAAAATACTTATATCTGTCTGAATTTTTCTTTGAGAACTAGCCGATCCAATCCTAGACTGAGCCAACCCAATTTCCAACTGAGTTGGCTTAGTCTCAAAGTGAGCCGACCAAGTTTCTAAACTTTACTATTGAGATTGATTCTTCTTTCGGCTCGCTCCCGTCTTTCCATGACCTATCTTCTCATATTTTCAAGACTTGGGAGTGCCATTTCTGAGCTCATAAGGGCCACAGACCTTCTTTCCCTAGTACATACTGATGTATCCGACCCATTTGATGTGCCAGCCAGGAATAATTACATCTACTACATCACCTTTACCAATGATTTTTCTCAATACGGGTATATGTATTTGATGCGACACATGTCTAAAGCTTTTGAAAAATTTAAAAAATTCATACTCGAACTAGAAAAATAAATAGAAAAATCAATTAAGATTCTTCAATTAGATTGAGGAGGTGAATACCTTAGTAAAAAATTTCTAGACTATCTTAAGGATTATGGCATAGTCTCTCAATAGACTCCACCTAGAATGCCTCAACTCAACGGGGTTTCAAAATGAAGAAACTAGATCCTATTAGATATGGTTCGATCCAGAATGAGCTTTACAAACCTCTCTGAGTTTCTTTGGGGATATAGTCTATTGACCGCTATATATCTACTGAATAGGGTTCCATCTAAAACCGTTCCTACCATACCATATGAGATATGGCATGGTAAGAAATCAAGTCTGAGTCATCTCAGAATTTGGGATTGCCCGGTCTATGTTAAGAGATAACAGATGAATAAATTAGAGTCTAGGTCCTTTAGAGCATGATTTATAGGATATCTTAAAGAGTCATTAGGTTATTATTTCTATCTTTCGAAAGATTATAATATGATTGTGAGTTAACATGCTATTTTTCTTGAAAAATAGTTTATTCAAGATAGTGGCATCGAAAGATAGATTAGACTTAAGGAGAAAGTCTTCCAAGAGCCACGAGCCAAGAAACCTATGGAACCAAATTAGATTGAACCAGTCTAATCACTACCTCATCCACCTCATAGATCAGAAAGAATTTTTCATCCTCCTAAAAGGTACTTAGGCACTATTTCAGAGGATGTAAAGAAAATATTTCTCACAGAAAAAGGGTTCATGGTGATGATCCTAAAATCTATGATGAGGCGATATCAGATATCGACTCTGAAAAGTAGTTAGAGGCAATGAAGTCAGAGATTGACTCAATGCACTCGAACCAATTCTAGACCTTGGTAGATTCACCTGAAGGTATGGTACCTATTAGGTGTAAATGGATCTTCAAGAGAAATATAGGTGCTGATGGAAATATAGAGACATTCAAAACAAGGCTCATAGCAAAAGGGCATAGTCAGTGCGAAGGCATTGACTATCAAGATACTTTTTTGCCAGTAGCCATGCTCAAATCCATCCACACATTGCTTGCTATTGCAGCCTATTTTGATTATGAAATTTGACAGATGGTCGTGAAAATGGCATTCTTAAATGAATATATTAAGAAAGATATCTATATGGAACAGTCGTTGGGTTTCACATCCAGTGATACTTTTGCAAGCTGCAAAGATCCATGTATGGACTTAAGCAATCATCTCGGAGCTAAAATGCTTGTTTCAATGATGTGATCAAATCATTTAGATTCATCAAGAATGAGGAAGAGCCCTTTGTTTTCAAAAAGGTCAGTGGGAGCGCTGTTGTATTCCTTATACTATACATGGATGATATCCTTCTAATTGGGAATGATATTTCCATATTGACTATGGTCAAAATATGGTTGTCTAAAGAATTCTCTATGAAAAACCTAGGGGAGGCATCCTTTATTCTAGGAATTAAGATCTATAGAGATAGACCAAATAGGATGCTGGGTCTCTTATAGAAGATATACATAGAGGAGGTGCTAAAAAGGTTTAGCATGGAAAACTCCAAGAGGGGATTGGTGCCCTTCAGACATGGCATTCATCTCTCCAAGAAGATGTGTCCCAACACACCTATGGAGATTAAATGCATGAGCAAGATCCCTTATGCTTCAGCAATAGGAACCCTCATGTATGCCATGCCATATATACGACCTGATATTACCCATGCTATGAGTGTCACAAGCAGATATCAGTCAAATTCTGATGAAGAGTACTGGACTTTTGTGAAATGTATCCTTAAGTACTTGAGAAGGACTAAGAATATGTTTCTAGTATTTGATAATGGAGAACTCCAGATAATCATGCTAGCACATGATTGAACCTGACTTTCTCCTTCTGTAATCTTTCTGATTCATCGCAACCAAGTCAAATTTGATTTAACTCATTCTTGTATCTTGAATGAGTAAATTTTTGTCCAACTAAAATAAGTTTAGGTTAGATTAATTATGAGAATTAAATTCATTCATAGTGCAATTTGACTAAGGTCAATAGTTGACCCAATTGAGAGAATTTAGGGTCATGTGATTAAAGAATTTTAAAAATTTTTATATAAATTATTTTGCTTTAATTTTTGAACATATGATAGAAAATAAGTATTGCTTTGGGTGTGCATAGTTTTATAATTTTTGGAGGTACCTAGGTCAAGTTTTGATAGAGTTTTATTTGGATCAAACTCTTGAGAGAAGAGTCCTAGATGCACATGGACTCTTCCTTATCCTTTCATGCTGCCACCTTCTAGATGGATTTTTAGCATCAAAACCAAATGAGATCTAGGGTTTTTCATGGAGATTAAGGTCCAAGAGTCCCAATGGTCTAACTAATAAGGTTTTTGGTCAAAAACAGACTCATTATGGCACTATGTCTAGTATAAGAACTCTTCGCACAAAATTGCCTCAATGTAATTTATTTTTTTTACACCCAAAGGAGCCTTCCCTTAGATATCCACACCCCCTCTATCCTTTCTCTCCCACTATTCTACAAGTCTAAAAAGTTAGGCACAAATCTGAGTTGAAGATCCAAGGTTTTTAGCATAAGCTTCAACATCTACGTGATGGTGTTCGTGATGACGAACAGGCTGCCCTTAGAAGTCATTTTGAAGGCTTTTTAAATCAGATCCAAATCTAATTTTTAGAGAAGAGATTCATGAGAAGAAAACATTTAGATCCTGCTAAAGTGGATATCGGTAGAGGCTAGGTGCATGCATGGTTTCTTCCAGAACCTCAGGAATCAATAGGATCATCACAGGATAATTAGATTACCAAATTAGGTACTTAAAATTAAATTTGATTTAATTTTATTTTTTACTTTTAATATCAGATCTTTATGATTAGATTTAAAAAGTCTTAGATCTTATTAGGATTTTAAAAAAGAAATTAAAATATTTCTTCAGATCCAATCAGATCTGAACGATCTTGTGTCGGAAAAATGGATTTTTCCTTCAACTGGTATCAAAGCCAGGTTGCAGTTGTTTAGATCTATTTTAGATCTATTTTTATTTTTATTTTTTATTTGATATTAATAAGTTTTAGATATCACATCAGATGTGATTAGATCTAAAATTAAAAAATTAAAATTAAATTATTTAGATCTAATATGTATGAGATGCATGACTAGACTGAGAATAGAAAAGTTCTATGTGTAGTCTAGTATAATCATATGGTTAATTTAATTAAATATAATTTTAGATCTATTTAATTTTTATTTTTTTGATATTATTATTATTATAATTAGATTTAAAAAATAAAAAATAAAGTTTTTAATTTTTGATTTATTCATATGTGATATGAAAAGATGCATGTTTAGAGTAGTTGTAGAATAGTTCTACAAATTATCTAGAATAGTTTTATTTTGATATGATCAAATTTAAATCTATTTTTTAGATATTATATATGATATTTTAGATCTAAAAAATATTCATGTTTAATTTAGTGATGATACATGAGATGTATGCAAAGCATGTATTAGTTAGATCATTAATTATATAAGTGATATATGATCTAGATCTTATTAAGTCTTTGTAGTTTCAATTATATTTCTGAATTAAGGCATTCCTCCTTGGCCATCTAGATCATAAGAACAAAGTAGGATTTAAAGGTCCTCTCTTCCTGATTCAATTCGGATGAGGTATTTTTATGGCATGTAGGGGTGCTGTGCGTTCGTCCTTAATCGAAAATCAGAACTTATTTTTCTACAAAATTCTAGATCCTTGAAAATCCTAAGAATTTTGATACATATTTTTTATTTATGAACCCAAACTTAATTAAGAATTAAGATTATAAAACTAATTAGGTCTAAAACTGAGAATTTTTAGATCTGAGATATTTTCATAAAATTTGGGTTTGGGCCTTGGTAGCTCAATTAGGTCTAGCGGTTGATCAAATCAAATCAAGAGTTGATTAGGTGGGATCAAGAGTGCTTAGAATTGATCAGCCTAATAGTTGTAAGTCTGGGTCAAGATCGACTCACAGCCATATGTGATCGATCCAACTAAGATCTAATTTGGCTCCATGGTTCAAGCCTAGATTGTAGGCTAACCCGATTAGTTCTAGTTCGACAATCTAGTGTCTAAGGTAAGTTTGGTAGATACGATCGATTAGTTTTTAATTGGAAGCTACTCGAATCAGAATGTGTTCTTATCGAGTTAATGGCATATCCCTTCCACCAATCTCACTTACCTAGCCATTTGTGTCAATCCAGTTCTGATTTGAGGTGGCTAACAGTTCGAGCTAACCCATGCCACTAGGCTTGTCATAACCATTATGACTGAGTCAAGTCTAAGAGACCTAAATTGAATCTTCGTAAGAAAAGATTAAGTCAATTGATCTTCCATCCATTGTAGATGTGCAGGGCCCTTTCCAAGGGTTGATTGTTCTTAGCTGGTTATAGTGGCTCAGTTGCACCGAAAAAGATGCAACCACATCTATTAGGCATTGGATGCTACAGGGTTGGAGGATGAGGTTGGGCTTCAATATTTCGAAATACAGTGAGGAATCCAATCAGAAAATCTAATTCATGCAAATGGTGGGTCTGACTTAACTAAGGAGTGGATCAATATTTTGAACACGATGAAATTTATGAATTAGAGATCAAGATTAGGTGCACCATGATTACAGAATCGTTGGATAAGAGTTGTCCACTTATCGGTTAACCCATCACCAATAACTATTAGGTAAGGTGGTGAGCTAGTCGGTGGGATCGCACCACCTACTAGAAATCAATTGATTGTGAAGATTTTTGCATCTCTACCTAGGAAGTGTAGGGATTCAAAAAAATAGTGGGAGCCTAATTTATTTAAAAATAAAATTTCTAAATAAATTGATTAAGTCTAATTATAAAATCAAACTAGAAATATTGACTCTCTACAGGAAAATGTCTACGTCCAACCAACTAGCCCTTTTCTTGGACACCCATAGACTAATCGGATCCAACTTTAAGGATTGACTCTGAAATATCAAAATTATTTTGGATTTCGAGAAGTTGACTCATGTGTTGGAGTAGGATCCTCCCACTTTACCAGTCTGTCCATCCGCTAATCAGAGAGTATCTCTAGAGAAGTGGATGAATGATGATAATAGAGCCAAGTATTACATGTTGGGCTTGATGTCTGATGAGCTCTAGTACCAACATGAAGACATTAAGACTAGCTGCCAAATGTTGGCTTACTTGCAAGAGTTGTTTGGTGAACAATATCGCACAGCCAAATATTAGATCACTAGAAGACATTTTAAGGCTCAAATGCATAATGGGCAGTCGATCGAAGATCATTATTTGATGATGATCAAGGACTTAAAAGAGCTTGAGAAGCTCGATGTCAAGTTGGACAAGAATATGCAGATTGATATAATTCTACAATCCTTGATTGATGCATATGGGCAGTTCATCATCAACTACCATATGCATAAACTATAGAATACTCTAGTAGAACTTATGAATATGTTGGTTACTATTGAGCTTTCCATGAAAGGTTCTAAAGGCTCAGTACTTGCTATGAAGTAGACTTCTTCCAAGAGAAAATCATTTGAAAAGAAGAAGTCCATGAAAAAGTAGAAGATGGATGGTGGGAAGAAGAAGAACACAGAGCCAAAGAAGAAGGGAGAGCCGAAGAAGAAAAATGTTTCCATTGCAACACAGACGGTCATTGAAAGCGAAACTACCCCTTGTACCTAGCCAGTCTGAAGAACAAGAAAGAGGTAGATCCTTCTGGAGGTATGCTCGTTATAGAATCTAACCTTACAATTTCTTCTGCATCTGGTTGGGTGCTTGACTCTGGTTCTAGTGCTCACTTATGCACTTCTATGCAGGGTCTTGAGGATAGCAGGAGGCTGAGGGATGGTGAGATGATCCTACGCATCAGGAATGGAGCAAGAGTTGCTGCAGTGGCCATGGGAAGTACCTTCTGCGATTACCATTAGGATTAGATTTAGTTCTTAGAGATTATTTTTATGTGCCTACAGCAAGTAGGAATTTGATTTCTATTTCATGTTTAGCACAGGAAGGCTATGTAATTAGTTTTCTTAAGGATCATTGTAATATTCTTTATGAAAGAAATAAAATTGCAAGTAATTTTCTTATAAATAGTCTCTATCAGTTACATATTGATGTGTCTATTTTCAATATCGAGCAAAACATGAATGCCATAGGATCAAAATGACCTAGGGATAGTCTAAACGATAGGTATCTGTGGCATCTTCGGCTAGGTCATATAGCGAAAGACAGGATTAAAAAATTGGAGAAATTTGGGCTATTGAGTCTATTGACTTTTGAGTCATATCTAATTTATGAATCATGCCTTCATGGTAAAATGGCCAAGCTCCCTTTTGTAGGACATAGGAAAAGGGCCACGGACCTACTTGCCCTAGTACATATTGATGTGTGTGGTCCATTTGATGTGCCGACTAGAGGCAACTATGTCCACTTTATCACCTTATCGATGATTTATCTTGGTATGGGTATGCGTATTTGATGCAATATAAATCTAAAGCTTTTAGAAAGTTCAAAGAATTCAGACATGAAGTAGAAAAATCCATTAAGATTCTTTGATCAGATCGAGAAGGTGAATACCTTAGTCAAAAAATTTTAGACTATCTTAAGCAAAATGACATAGCCTCTCAATGGACTCCACCTAGAACACCTCAACTCAATGAGATTTCAAAATGGACAAATCAGACCTTATTAGATATGGTCCGATCTATGATGAGCTTCCCGAATCTTCTTGAGGTTCTTTGGGGACATAGTCTAATGACTGCTATATATTTACTGAATAGAATTTTCTCTAAAACTGTTCCTACCATACCGTATGAGATATGGCATGGTAAGAAATCAAGTTTGAGTCACCTCAGAATTTGGGATTGTTCGACTCATGTCATGAGACAATAGGCGGACAAGTTAGAGTATAGGTCCTTTAGAGCTCGATTCATAGGATATCCTAAAGAGTCATTAGGATATTATTTCTATATTCTGGAAGACCATAATGTCATTGTAAGTCGACATGTCATCTTTCTTGAAAAATAGTTTATTCAAGATGGTGGCATTGGAAGGTAGATTAGGCTCGAGGAGAAAGTCTCCCAAGAGCAATGAGCTAAGGACCCTATGAAATCCAATTAGATTGAGCCAGTCCAATCACTATCGAATACACCTTATAGATCAGAAAGAATTTTCTATCCTCCTGAAAGGTACTTAGGTACTATTTCAGAGGACTTAGAGGAAATATTTCTCATGGAAAATAGGGTTCATAGTGATGATCTCAAAACTTGATGAGGTGATATTAGATATCGACTTCGAAAAATGGTTAAGTCAGAGATTGACTCAATATGCTCGAACCAAATCTAGACCTTGGTAGATCCACCTCAAGGTATAGTACCTATTGGGTATAAATGGATCTACAAGAGAAAGATAGGTGCAGATAGGAATGTAGAGACATTCAAGGCTAGGTTAGTGGCGAAAGGGTATAGTCAGCGCGAAGGCATTGACTATTAGGATACCTTCTCGCCAGTAGTCATGCTAAAATCCATCCATATATTGCTTGTTGTTGCAGTCTATTTTGATTATAAAATATGGTAGATGGACATGAAAAAGGTCTTCTTAAATGGATATTTTGAGGAAGATATCTATATGGAACAGCCACTAGGTTTCATATCCAGAGATGCTGATCATAAGATTTGCAAGCTGCAAAGTCCATTTATGGACTTAAGCAAGCATCTCAGAGTTGGAATGCTCATTTCAATGATGTGATCAAATCATTTGGATTCATCAAGAATGAGGAGGAACCATGTGTATTCAAAAAGATCAGTGGGAGCGCTGTTGTCTTCCTCATACTGTACATGGATGACATCCTTCTTTTTGGGAATGATATTCCCATGTTGACTACAGTTAAAATATGGTTATCAAAAGAGTTCTCTATGAAAGACCTAGGAGAGGCATCCTTTATTCTAGGAATTAAGGTCTATAGGGATAGACCAAATAGGATGCTGGGTCTCTCACAGAAGATGTACATAGAGGAGGTACTAAAGAGGTTTAGCATGGAAAACTCCAAGAGGGGATTGGTGCTCTTCAGACATGGCATTCATCTCTCTAAGAAGATGTGTCCCAACACACCTGAGGAGATTGAATGCATGAGCAAGATCCCTTATGCTTCAGCAATAGGGAGCCTCACGTATGCCATGCTATGTACACGACATGATATCGCCCATGCTATGAGTGTCACAAGCAGATATCAGTCGAATCTAGGTGAAGAACATTGAACTTCTGTGAAATATATCCTTAAGTACTTGAGAAGGATTAAGGATATGTTCTTGATTTTTGGTAATGGAGAACTCCAGGTCCTGGGTTATACAGACTCAGATTTTATGTCTGATATAGATGATCAAAAGTTGACATCTGATAGTCTATTTGTGTGTATTGGTGGTGCTGTCAGCTGGAATAGTTTCAAGCAGACTGTGATAATAGATTCCATCATGGAAGTAGAGTACATTACTGCATCAAAAGCTGCAAAGAAGGCATTTTGATATAAGAAGTTTGCCACAAAAGTTGGAGTGATGCCATCAGATGCCATCCCTCTGTACTGTGACAATAATGGTGCCATATCCCTAGTTAAGGAGCCAAGGTCTCACCAAAAATCCAAGCAGATCAAGCGGCAATTCCACCTCATCCGTGATTACCTCGAGAAGGGTTACATTGAGGTCAAGAGAGTCGACTACGCAGATAATGCGATAGATCCACTGATGAAGCCTTTAGGCCAGCAGAAGATTGAAGCCCACCTTGAAAAGATGGGACTTAGATTATAGCCAATTAGCTTTAGGTCAAGTGGGAGTTTGTTAAATGTGTGCCCTAGAAGCCAGATTGGCTAATACTTATAATACACTTCTATGCGCATTTTTATAATTTTAACTATAAATTAAAAAAGATTATTTTCTATCACAGTGTATATTTAAAGTGTATATGATACATTCCTTGAGTTAATGGTAATGACAATTCATATTTTCAAAGAGTTAAAAATTTAAGATATGAATTTTCATAATTAACTCATAAACTGCTTCCGACCATAGGATCATTACGAGGATGGTGACTGATCCAGAAGGTTGGTGTACGATCACTTTCTTTGAGTAGATGAGTCTTTAGTCTATGGTATGAAGACACCAGAGCGAGAGTACAGGTACTCGTTAGAGAATGAGGGCACTGAGCGTGACCACCTCGAGCATTCATAAGGAAGTCTACCTTCTCGTCGATGACTGGCTTAATGTTGCAGTAGTATGTCTGGTTCCTTGACCTAAGGTGCATCGGTAATTCACCTTGAGGGTGTTGTAGTTTGACTACACCATAACTCGATCTCTTAGCCATTTGGAACCCTAAGGTGTATGTTGTCTATAGTACGTTCGATGTAGGAAATAGATTGCACCAATAAAGGATCTATCTACCTCGGTAGATGATGAATAGCCCTATGATGATCATGAGAATTGAGTCCATAAACTCATGGCCATGACAGACTGAAGTTGATAGAAAGAGTTTCTATAAAGGATTTCACATAGGACTTGAATCGAATGATTAATTCATATGATGGATATTGGGTTTGACGAGTTCACCTTAACCCTAATTCTATCAAGACTCAAGATAGAAAAATCCAATCACATAGGTAGCTACACCGAGAGATTCATTTTCAATTCTGATGGGTTGTCACCATATACTATTAGATGTCATTGGTGGATTTTTGGAGCAATTAGAATTATTTTGATGATCGATCATTCTAATTATATGAACCAAAAGAGTTCTAATCCATCGAAAGATATTTCGATGATGGAGATGATGGAGATCACGACATGTCTCATTACCATACGGAACTGAACCTAACTGGATCACACAAATAAGGATTTGGATTTAGATGTCATCAATTGAGCTAATCTAGTTTGATTGATTTGGATTAGATCCAATCAGGTTCAAGGTAATCATGCTAGGACACGATTGAGCCTGACTTTCTTCTTCTGTAATCTTTCTGATTCATCAAAATTGAGTCAAATTTAATTTAACTCATTCCTATAACTTGAATGAGTTTATTTTCATCTAACTGGAATAAATCTAGGTTAGATTAATTATGAAAATTAAATTCATTTCTAGTGCAATTGGACTAGGGTTAATAGTTGACCCAATTGAGAGAATTGAGGGTCACATGATCAAAGAATTTTAAAAATTTCTCTAGAAATTATTTTGCCTTAATTTTTGGATATAATAGAGCATGAGTTATACTTTGGGTGTGCAAAATTTCATGATTTTTGATGATGGCTAGACTAGATTTTGATAGAGTTTGATTTGGATCAAACTCTTAAGGGAAGAGTCCTAGTCGCACATGGACTCTTCCTTATCCTTTCATGCCGCCAACTTTTAGATGAATTTTTAGCATCAAAACTAGATGAGATCTAGGGTTTTTCATGGAGATCAGGTCCAGGAGTCCCAATGGTTGAATTAATAAGATTTTTGGTCAAAAGGAAATTCTTTATGGCGCTATGTCTAGCATAAGAACTCTTCTCATGAAATTGCCTCAATGTAATTTATTTTTTCCATACCCAAAGGAGCCTTTCCTCTGATATCAACACCCACTCTATCCTTTCTCTCCCTCTCTTCTACATGCCTAGAAGGTTAGGCACAAATCTGAGTTGAAGGTCTAAGGTTTTTGATACAAGATTCAGCATCTACGCGACGGTGTTCATGAGACGAACAGGCTGCCCTCAGAAGTCATTTTGAAGGCTTTTCAAATTAGATCCAGATCTAATTTTTGGAGGAGAGATTCATGAGGAGAAGATGTTCAGATTCTACTAGAGTGGATATCGGTAGAGGCCAGGCACGTGCATGGCTCCTTCCAGAACCTAAGGAATCAACAGGATCATCACAGGGTAATTAGATTACCAAATCAGATACTTGAAATTAAATCTGATTTAATTTTAGTTTTAACTTTTAATATCAGATCTCTATAATTAGATCTGAGAAGTCTTAGATTTAATTAGAATTTTTAAAAAAAAATTTTGAAAATATTTCTTCAGATCCAATCAAATCTAAATGATCCTGTGCTGAAAAAATAGGTATTTCCTTCACTATGGCCCTTTCCCATGTCCCACAAAAGGAAGCTTGGTCATTTTGCCTTGAAGGCATGATTCACAAATTGGATATGACTTGGAAGTCAGTGGACCCATTAGTCTAGATTTCTTCAATTTGTTAATCTTTTCTTCAACTATATGATCTAGCCTAAGGTGCCACAGGTACCTTTCATTAACACTATATCTAGATCATTTTGATCCTATGGCATTCATATTTTGCTCGACAGACTCAATGATGAGCATTCCTTCAAAAGATCCTTCTTCTTGCTTGTTCTTTAGGCTGGCCAGGTACGTAGGCCAGTCCCGCTTCCAATGGCTATCAGAGTTGTAGTGAAAATACTTTTTCTTCTTTGTGGCCTTTTTCTTTGGCTCACCCTTCTTTTCTCCTTCTACTTTCTGCTTCTTTGCAGACTTTTTCTTTTTTTCAAAAGACTTTCTCTTGAAAGAAGTCTGCTACATAGCCAGAACTGAATCCTTTGAACCCTTCAAAGTTTGCTTAGTAGTAACCAGTATATTTATTAACTTGGCCAAGGTGCACTAAAGATTATTCGTATGGAAGTTCATAATGAACTGCCTATACGAATCAATCAAGGACTGCAAGATCACATCAATCTGCAGTTCCATGTCCATCAAGACATCGAGCTTCTCAAGCTCTTCAAGGTCCTTGATCATTGCTAGGCAATGATCTTTGACTGACTGTCCATCACGCATTTGCACCTTAAATAGTCTTCTGAAGATGTGATAATGCACTGCATGACTTTATTCATTGAACAACTCTTGCAGGTGTGCCAACGTTTGGCAAGCAGTTCTGATGTCTTCATGTTGGTGTTGCAATTCATCTGACATTGATCCCAACATGTGGCACCTTACTTTGTTATGATCGTCAGACCACTTCTCATGAGACGTTCTCTGATTAGTAGTCGAATAGGCTGGTAAAGAGGAAGTCCCGGTCCAATAGGTCAACTTTTCAAACCCAAAATAATTTTGAAGTTCTTTAGCCAATCCTTGTAAATTGGTCTGCTCAACTTATGGGTATCTAGGATTCGGGCTAGGAATTTTGATGCAGATATTTTCCTATAAAGAGTCAAAATTTTTAGTTAGACCTGTAATTTGACTTAACTAATTTATTTAGGAACTTCATTTTTAAACAAATTAGATTTCCACTATTTTCTCGAATCCCTACACTCCCTTGGTAAGGATGCAAAAATCTCCACGATCATTGATTTCTAGTAGGTTATGCGGTTCCATCGATTGGCTCAGCACCTCAGCTAATCGTTATTGTTGATGGCTCAATCGATGAGTGGACAACTCTTGTCTAATGCTTCTCTAAATATGGTGCACCCAAATCTGATCTCTAATTCATGAAGCTCACCATGCCCAGAATATTGCTCTACTCCTTAGTTAAGTCCAACACACCATTTGCATAAATTGGATTCCTGATTGGATCTCTCACTATATCTAGATATTGAGCCTAAGCCATCCTCCAACCCATAGCATCCAATGGCTAATTAATAGACATGGTTGCATCTTTCCAATGCGACTGAACCACTGTTTCCCGTTCCAACCTGGTTCACCTGATCTCATTGAAGGGAAATCCTGATTTCCCGGTCCAGGTTCGTCCAGATCTGATCAGATCAAGAGATATATTTCAAAAATTTTTCTCTTGATCCCAATCAGATCTTGATATGTTTCAGATCTGATTCTTATTATTTTAATAAATAAAATAAAATAAGATAAATTAAATCAAATTTAATTTACCTGATTTGGGTAATCCTATTACCCTGTAGATGATCCTGATTGCAGCGGAAGGTTCTGGATCTAGCCACGCAAGCGCCTGGCCTCTACCGGTATCCACTCGGGTTGGATCTGGAGATCCTCTTCTTCTCTATCACACCTCCAAAAATCAGATCTGGATCTGATCTGGAGGATCTTCAAAACTCCTTTTGAAGATCAGCAGTCGTCCTTTGCAGCAGTGCAGCCTTCTTCTTTTGATCGCCTTTCTTTTGATCTGGAATGCACCAACCTAAGTCCAAAACTCTTTTGGACGTGGAGAGGAGAAGGAGGAGAAGTTTAGGCATGGAGGAAGAGGGGAGAGGCAGCCTTGGGGCGTGGGAAATCTCTATTCTAATTGCATTGGAATCTGAGTTGGGCGCAGGGTCTTATTTATAGACTAAGCGTGATCCAACTCCTCTTCCTCCCAACCAATCACAACCCTTTGTGAAATCAGATCTAAATCTGATTGGTTGGAATAGAGACCCCTGGATTCCTCCTTAGAGGGCGCCTAAGACCAGTCAAACTGGATTCTTAGTAGAACTCTGATTGGAATCCAAAAGGGAGGTGGAGTCCTTGTCCAACAAGGACTCCAAGGCGCCTCCAACTTGGGCGCACGCCTAGGGTGGCGTGCGCCCTCCTCCTTGCCAGGTTCTGGCAGGGGGACAGGCCCCCACCAGTTCTCCAATAGGTGCGTGACACGTGGACAAAAGTCAAAGTGTCTAAAAAGTCAAAGTGTCAATGGTCAACATTTGACCAGTCAAAGGTCAACTTTTGACCAAAGTCAAAGGACCAAAAATGGCAGGTGACCAAAAATGGCAGGTCATGTCTTATAAAATAAGACAACCTTCTCTAACTTGGACAACCTCCAGTTAGACCATATGAAGGCCTCTGATTGAGCACAAACTCCTTTGGCTCAGTCAGGACAACTTATTTGTGATAGTAAAAGAAGAACGTTAGGTTCAATCGAGTGCTAGCACGATTTCCTTGAACCTAATTGAATCTCATTCAGATCAATTGAACTAGATCAGTTCAATTGATGATCACCAGATTCAAACCCTTGTTTGTGTGACCCAGTTAGGTTCAGTTCTGTATGGTAATGGGATATGTCATGATCTCTATCATAGACATCATCGAAACTCCTTTCGATGGATCAGAACTCTTCTGATTCGAACAGCTAGAATGATCGATCATCTAAATCATTCTAATTGCTCCCAAAATCCACCAGTGACACCTAGCAGTATATGGTGGCAACCCATCAGAGCTGAATGCGAACCTCTTGGTGCAGCTACCTGTGTGATTAAGTTCTTCTATCTTGAGCCCCGATCAGATTAGGGTTAAGGTAAACTCGTCAAACCCTAGTCTCTGTCATATGATATAATCATTCGATTCGAGTCCAATGTGAAAATCTAAATAGAAACTCTTTCTATTATTTCACTCTGCCATGGCCATGGGCTTCAGGACTTGATTCTCATGATTATCATAGGGCTGCTCCTCTACCACCGAGGTAGATAGATCCCATCTTGATGCAATCCAGTTCCTACAATGAACATGCTATAGCCAACATACACCTCAGGGTTCCATATGGCTAGGAGACCGAGTAATGGTGTAGTCAAACTATAACACCCTCAAGGTGAACTGCCGATGCATCTCAGGTCAAAGAACCAGACACACTACTGCAGCATCGAGTCAGTCATTGACGAGAAGGTAGACTTCCTAATGACTACTCGAGGTGGTCACGCTCAGTGCCCTCGTTCTCTAACGAGTACCTGTACTCTCGCTCCGGTGTCTCCACACCGTAGACTCAAGACTCATCTACTAAAGAGAAGCGATCGTACACCAACCTTCCGGATCAATCACCATCCTCGTGATGATCCTATGGTCGGGAGCTGTTTATGAGTTAATAATGATTATTCATGTCTTAAATTTTCAACTCTTGAAAATATGAATTATCATTACCATTAACTCAAAGGATGTATCACAGACACTAAATACACAGGTGTGATAGAAAATAACCCATTTTATTGAATTATAGTCAAAATTATAATTTTGCCCCTAGAAGTGTATTACAAGTGTCAGCCAATTCTGGCTTCTAGGGCACATATATCTAACAATCTCCCACTTGTCCTAAAGCCAATTGGCTACAAGTCTAAGTCCCATCTTCTCAAGGTGGGCTTCGATCTTCTGCTGGCCCAACGGCTTTGTAAGTGGGTCTGCCACATTATCTGCGGAGTTGACTCTCTTGACCTCAACGTAACCTTTCTCAAGGTAATCGCGGATGAGATGATATCGCCGCTCAATGTGCTTGGACTTCTGGTGAGACCTCGGCTCCTTAGCAAGGGCTATGGCGCCATTGTTGTCGCAGTAAAGAGGAATGGCATCTGATGGCATTACTCCAATTTCTGCAGCAAACTTCTTGTACCAGAATGCTTCCTTTGCAGCCTCTGATGCAGCTATATATTCTGCTTCCATGGTGGAATCTGCTATCACAGTTTGCTTGGAACTCTTCCAGCTGACAGCTCCACCATTGCACACAAACAGACTTCCAGATGTCGACTTTCGATCATCTATATCAGACATGAAGTCCGAGTCTGTGTATCCTTGAACTTGGAGTTCTCCATTACCAAAGACCAACATCATATCCTTAGTTCTTCTCAAGTACTTAAGGATACATTTCACAGAAGTCCAGTGTTCTTCACCTGGATTTGACTGATATCTGCTTGTGACACTCACAGCATGGGCTATATCAGGTCGTGTACATAGCATGGCATACATGAGGCTCCCTATTGCAGAAGCATAAGGGATCTTGCTCATGCGTTCTATTTCCTCAGGTGTGCTGGGGCACATCTTCTTGGAAAGATGAATACCATGTCTGAAGGGTATTAATCCCCTCTTAGAGTTTTCCATACTAAACCTCTTTAGTACTTCCTCTATGTACATCTTCTGTGAAAGTCCTAGCATCCTATTCGGTCTATCCCTATAGACCTTAATTCCTAGAATAAAGGATGCTTCACCTAGGTCTTTCATGGAGAATTCCTTGGACAACCACATCTTGACTGATGTCAACATGGGAATATCATTCCCAATAAGGAGGATGTCATCCACGTACAATACGAGGAAGACAACAGCGCTCCCACTGACCCTTTTGAAAACACATGGTTCCTCTTCATTTTTGATGAAACCAAACTTTTTGATCACATCATTGAAACGAGTGTTCCAGCTCCGAGATGCTTGCTTAAGTCCATATATGGACCTTTGCAGCTTGCAAACCTTGTGATCAGTATCACTGGATGTGAAACCTAGCGGCTGTTCCATATAGATATCTTCCTCAAGATATCCATTTAGGAATGCCGTTTTCACGTCCATTTGCCATATTTCATAATCGAAATAGGCTGCAACAGGCAAGCAATGTGCGGATGGATTTTAGCATAGCTACCGGGGAAAAGGTATCCTGATAGTCAATGCCTTCACGTTGACTATAACCTTTTGCCACCAGTCTAGCCTTGAATGTCTCCACATTCCCATCTGCACCAATCTTTCTCTTGAAGATCCATTTACACCCAATAGGTACTATACCTTCTGGTGGATCTACCAAGGTCCAGACTTGGTTTGAGTGCATCGAGTCGATCTCTGACTTCATTGCCTCAAGCCATTTCTCGGAGTCGATATCTGATATCGCCTCGTTGTAGGTTTTGGGATCATCACCATGAGCACCATTACCTATGAGGAACATTTCCTCTACGTCCTCTGAAATAATACCTAAGTATCTTTCAGGGGGACGGGAAACTCTTTCCGATCTACGAGGTGGAGGAGGTAGTGTTCTTATTGGCTCAACCTGATTTGGTTCCACTTGGTCCTTAGCTCTTTCCACTTGTGAGACTTTCTCATCAAGCTTAATCTGCTTTCCAATGCCACTATCTTGAATAAACTATTTTTCAAGAAATATGGCATGTCGACTCACAATCACATTGTGGTCTTCTGGAATGTAGAAATAGTATCCTAATGACTCTTTAGGATATCCTATGAATCGAGCTCTAAAGGACCTAAACTCTAACTTGTCCGCTTGTTGTCTTTTGACATAAGCCGGACAACCCCAAATTCTGAGATGACTCAGACTTGGTTTCTTACCGTGCCATATCTCATACGGTGTGGTAGGAACGGTTTTAGAGGGAACCCTATTCAGTAAATAGATTGAAGTTAATAATGAATGTCCCCAAAGAAAATCAGGGAGGTCTGTGAAGCTCATCATGGATCGAACCATATCCAATAGAGTCCGATTTCTCCGTTCTGAAACCCCGTTGAGTTGAGGTGTTCCTGGTGGAGTCCATTGAGAGACTATGCCATTTTCCTTAAGATAGTCTAGGAATTCCCGGCTAAGGTATTCACCTCCTCGATCTGATCGAAGAACCTTAATGGGTTTTCCAGTTTGTTTTTCTACTTCATGTCTGAATTCTTTGAACTTTTCAAAAGCTTCAGACTTGTGTCTCATAAGATACACATACCCATACCTAGACAGATCATCGGTAAAGGTAATGAAGTAGACAAAATTGCCTCTAGCCGGCACATCAAATGGGCCGCACACATCAGTATGTACTAGGGCAAGGAGATCTGTGGCCCTCTCCCCATGTCCAACAAAAGGGAGTTTAGTCATTTTGCCTTGAAGACAAGATTCACAAGTTGGATATGACTCAAAAGTCAATGGACTCAATAGCCCATTTTTCTCCAATTTGTTAATCCTATCTTCTGCTATATGACCTAATCTCAGGTGCCATAGATATCTGTCGTTTGGACTATCCCTAGGTCGTTTGGCATTCACGTTTTGCTCGATAGTTAAAATAGGTACATCAATATGCAACTGATAAAGACCATTAACAAGGAAACCATTTGCAATTTTATTTCTTTCATAAAGAATGTTACAATGGTCCTTAAAGAAGGTGATCACATAACCTTCTTGTGCTAAGCATGAAACAGAAATCAAATTCCTGCTAGCTGCAGGCACATAATAACAGTCTTTTAAAACTAAGTCTAAACCAGATGGTAATCGAAGAGGGTATGTTCCCACGGCTACTGCAGCAACTCTTGCTCCATTACCGATGCGTAGGATCATGTCTCCATCCCTCAGCCTCCTGCTATCCTCAAGACCCTGCATAGAAGTGCACAGATGAGCACTAGAACCAGAGTCAAGCACCCAACTGGATGCAGAAGAAACCGTAAGGTTAGACTCAATAACGAGCATACCTCCAGAAGGACCTTCCTTCTTGTTCTTTAGGGTGGCCAGGTAAGTAGGGCAGTTCCGCTTCCAATGGCCGTCGCTGTTGCAATGGAAACACTTTCCTTTGCCATCGACCTTCTTTCTTCGATTCTGCCTTCTTCTTCTTTGATCCTTCCACCTTTTGCTTTTTCACAGACTTCTTTTTCTTTCCATAAGACTTTCTTTTGGAAGAAGTCCGTTCCATAGCAAGAACTGAGCCTTTAGAACCTTTCATAGAAAGCTCAGCGGTAACCAGCATATTCATCAACTCGGCCAAGGAATTTTGAAGTTTATGCATGTGGTAATTCATGATGAATTGCCCATATGCATCAGTCAAGGATTGCAGAATAATATCGTTCTGCAGATCCAAGTCCAACTTCACACCGAGCTTCTCAAGCTCTTCCATGTCCTTGATCATTGTCAGACAGTGATCTTGGACTGACTGCCCATCACGCATCTTAGCCTTAAAAAGTCATTTTGTGACTTGATATTTGGCTGCGCGACTCTGTTCACCAAACATCTCCTGCAGGTGAGCCAACATTTGGCGAGCAGTCCCGATATCTTCATGTTGGCGCTGGAGCTCATCAGACATCGAGCCCAACATGTAGTATCTGGCCTTATTATCTTCGTCAATCCATTTTTCCAGAGACGCTCTCTGTTCAACAGTGGATGGACGAGGCTGGTAAGGTGGGAGGGTCCTGGTCCAAAACATGTGGTTAACTTCTCTGAACCCAAAATAATTTTGTAGTTCCTGAGCCAATCTTTATAATTGGGTCCAGTCAGTCTATGTGTGTCTAGGATACGTGCCAATGGGTTGGACGCAGACATTTTCCTGTAGAGAGTCAAAGATTCTAGTTAGATACTGTAATTTTGACTTGACCAATTTGTTTAGGGATTTTATTTTTAAACAAATTAGCTCCCACTATTTTCTCGGATCCCTACACTCCCTCTGTAGAGATGCGAAAATCTCCGCGATTGATGATTTCTAGTGGGTGGTGCGGTCTCACCAACTGACTCATCACCTCACCTAACAGTTATTGGTGATGGGTTAGCCAATGAGTGAACAACTCTTGTTCAATGATTCTCTAATCATGGTGCACCCAAACTTGGTCTCTAATTCATGAATCTCACCGTATCCGGAATATTGATCCACTCCTTAGTTAAGTCAGACCCACCATTTGCATAGACTGGGTTCCTAATTGAGGTCTCTCACCGTATCCGAAATATTGAGCCCAACTCATCCTCCAGCCCATAGCATCCAATGCCTAATAGACATGGTTGCATCTTCCCGGTGCAACTGAGCCACTGTATCCAGCCGAGAACAATCAACCCCGGGAAGGGCCCGCACATCTACAATGGTGGAAGACCTCAGACTTAATCTTTTCTTAGGGAGAATTGATTCAGGTCTCATTAAACTAGACTTGGCTTAGTCATAACAATTATGACTAACCTAGTGGCATGGGTTAGCTCGGATTATTGACCACCTCAGATCAGAACTGTGTCAACAGATATGGCCAGGTAAGTGAGACCGGTGGAAGGAATATGCCATTAACTCGTACAAGAACGCATTCAGGTCGAGTAGCTTCCAATTAAAAACCAGTCGGTCGTCTATGCCAAACTTACCTTAGACACCAAATTGTTGAGTCAGAACCAATTGGGTTAGCCTACAATCCAGACTCTAACCTCTGAGCCTAATTAGGTCTTGCTTGATCGTGACTCGATCTTGACCCAGACTTAATCCTATTAGGCTGGTCAATTTAAGCATTGTTGATCCCATCTAACCAACTCTTGATTCGGTTTGATCAACCGCTTAGACCTAATTGAGCTACCCAAGCCCGAACCCAGTATTATGAATATGTCTTAGATCTGAAATTCTCAATTTTAGACCTAATTAATATTCCATAAACTTAATTCTTAATTAAGTTGGGTTCATAAACAAAATATGCACAATAAATCCTAGGGTTTCAGGATCTAGGGTTTTGCAGAAAGTAAGTTTTGGGTTTCTGATTAAGGACGAACACGCAGCACCCCTACACATCATAAGAACACCCCATCGAATGGGAAGAGAGGGCCTTTAAACCCTTCTTCGTTCTTATGACCGGACGGCCAAGAGGAACGCCTTAATCAGGAACATTCAATACTACAAAACAATATCAGATCTATATCATATATCTCATATATAAAGTAGATCTAATCATGGCATATTTTGCATACATCTCATGTATCAAATCATGCATGTTTTCAGATCTAAATTATCTCATAATAATCTAAAAAATTAGATTTAAATTGATCTAATCAAAATAAATTCTAATCTAGACAATTATGTAGAACTATTCTACAACTAGTCTAGACATGCATCAATCATATCTCATATGATATTTAAAATTAAATAATTTTTATTTGCTATTTATCAGATGTTATTATAACACTTATAATATCAGAAAATAGTAAATAAGAAGATCTAAAATATGATTTAATCAGATTAAATCAAAGACATGCAAAACTATTCTATAGAACTATTCTATTCTAGAACTAGTCATGCATATCTTCATGTTCTTAGATCCAAATCATTTAATTTTAATTTTTCTGATTTCAGATCTGATCACATCTCATGTGACATCTGAAATCACTTTATTTTCTAATTAAAATAAAATTAAAATCAGATCTAAACAATTTAGAACCATGGCTCTGATACCAGTTGAAGGGAAATCCTGATTTCCCGGTCCAGGTTCGTCCAGATCTGATCAGATCAAGAGATATATTTCAAAAATTTTTCTCTTGATCCCAATCAGATCTTGATATGTTTCAGATCTGATTCTTATTATTTTAATAAATAAAATAAAATAAGATAAATTAAATCAAATTTAATTTACCTGATTTGGGTAATCCTATTACCCTGTAGATGATCCTGATTGCAGCGGAAGGTTCTGGATCTAGCCACGCAAGCGCCTGGCCTCTACCGGTATCCACTCGGGTTGGATCTGGAGATCCTCTTCTTCTCTATCACGCCTCCAAAAATCAGATCTGGATCTGATCTGGAGGATCTTCAAAACTCCTTTTGAAGATCAGCAGTCGTCCTTTGCAGCAGTGCAGCCTTCTTCTTTTGATCGCCTTTCTTTTGATCTGGAACGCACCAACCTAAGTCCAAAACTCTTTTGGACGTGGAGAGGAGAAGGAGGAGAAGTTTAGGCATGGAGGAAGAGGGGAGAGGCAGCCTTGGGGCATGGGAAATCTCTATTCTAATTGCATTGGAATCTGAGTTGGGCGCAGGGTCTTATTTATAGACTAAGCGTGATCCAACTCCTCTTCCTCTCCAACCAATCACAACCCTTTGTGA
>QRFJ01001862.1:114026-133164 GCA_006176705.1 Cocos nucifera | reverse complement strand
TAGAGACTAGGGCACTGAGCGTGACCACCTCGAGATAGTCATTAGAAGTTATCTTCTCCGTCAATGAACTGACTCGATGCTCAAGTTTAGTAGTGTGTCTGGTTCTTTGACCTGAGATGCATCGGCAGTTCACACTTGAGGGTGATAATTGACATACACCATTACTCGGTCTCTTAGCATTATGGAACCCTGAGGTGTATGTTGGCTATAGCATGTTCATTGTAGGAACTGGATTGCATCAAGATAGGATCTATCACCTCGGTTAGAGGAGCAGCCTATGATAAAATCATGAGATCAATCCTGAAGCAATGCCATGGCAGAGTGAAATAATAGAAAGAGTTTCTATTAGATTTTTCACATGGACTCGAATAATCGACTTTGTTATGATTAATATCATATGACAGAGACTCAGGTGCGAGTTACCTTAACCCTAATCTGATCGGGTCTCAAGATTAGAAGAAGTCCTATATCACACTAGGGTAGCTAACACCAAAGAGGTTCGCTATCAGCTCTGATGGGTTGCCACCATTATACTGGCTAGTGTACTGGTGGGATTTTGCGGAGAAATAGAATGATTTAGATGATCCATCATTCTAGCTGTTCGACATCAGAAGGTTCTGATCCAATCGAAAGGAGTTTCGATGATGTCTATTGATAGAGATCTGACATAATCCCATTACATATAGAACTGAAACCTAACTTGGATCACACAAACAGGAATTTGAAATCTGGTGATCATCAATTGAACTATCTAGTTCAATTGATCTGAATGAGATTCAAATTAGTTCAAGGAATCGTGCTAGCACTCGATTTGAACCTAACGTGTCTTCTTTTATATCCACAAAATAAGTTGTCCTGACTGAGCCAAAGGAGTTTTGTGCTCCATCAGAGGCCTTCATATGGTCCTAACTGGTAGAGAGTTGTCCAAGTAGAGAAGTTGTCTATTTATATAAGAACATGACCTGCCATTTTTGGTCCATCGCCATTTTTGTTCCTTTGGACTTGGTCAAAATTTGACCTTTGACTGTGTCAAATGTTGACCATAGATACTTTTTGACTTTGTCCATGTGTCCATGCACTATGGAGAAACTGGTGGCCTGGTCCCCCTACAAGGAACCTGGCAAGGAAGAGGGGCAGGACCCTAGGCGAAACGACAAATCGCCCACGTTGGAGGCGCCTTGGAGTCCTGTTGACAAGGACTTCACCTCCCTTTTGGTTTCCCCAATTAGAGTTTATGAAGAAATCCTGTTTGACTGTTCAGCCACCCTCTAAGGGAGGAATCCAGGGTCTCTATTCCCAAAACCAACAGATTTAGATCTAATTAATCCCAAAATTCACTAGTAATATCTAGTAATATATGATGGCAATCCATTAAAACTGAATAGTGAATCTCTTGGTGTAGCTACCTATGTAATTGGGTTCTTCTATCATGAGCTCCAATGGGATTACGGTTAAAGTAAACTCACCAAAACCAACACCCATCATATGAATGAATCATTTGATTCGAGTCTGATGTAAAATTCTAATAGAAACTCCTTTCTATTATTTCACACTACCATGGCCATGGATTTTAAGACTCAATCTTATGATCATTATAGGACTACTCCTCTGCCAAGGTTGATAGATCCCATCTTGGTGCGATCCAATTCCTACAATGAACATGCTATAGCCAACATAAACCTCAGGATTTCGAATGGCTAAGAGATCGAGTTATGGTGTAGTCAAACTATAACACCCTCAAGGTGAACTATCGATGCACCTCAGATAAAAAAACTAGACACATGCTATAGCATCGAGCTAGTCATCGAGGAGAAGATAGGCTTTCTTATACTATTCAAGATGGTCACACTCAGTGCCCTCATTCTCTAATGAGTATCTATACTCTTGCTCCGATGTCTCCATACCATAGAGTCAAAACTCATCTATCCTAAGAAAGTGATCCTACGCTGATCTTTCATATCAATCACCATCCTCGTGATGATCCTACGATCGGATGCAATTTATGAGTTAATTATGGTAACACATGCCTTAAATTCTTAACTCTTGAAAATATATGTTATCATGCTTATTAACTCAATGGATGTATCACAGATAGTTTATACACAATCTTATAGAATAAATAATTTTTTTAGTAATTTTAAGTTAAAATTATAAAAATATTTCTAGAAAGTATTTAACAAGTATCAGCCAATCTGACTTTTAGGGCACACATCTAACACCTACCTGATCTGATGGTTGATCAAAGAGTTCCACTAGATTGGAACTTAGTTATTATTGAAGAATTAATTAGCAATTAGATTGCTGATTAGCTTAATTTGATTGAGTCATGAGGAATTGATCAAGTCTAATTGAATTTGATTCAATTAAGTTTGACCTGATCAGATCACGTGATGATCTAATCACTTATAGGAGATTTGAACTTGATTTGATCAAGACCTGAACCTATTAGGAATTAATTAGATTGGATTGAGTCTAATCTAATTAGGTTTGACCTAGTCTAATTGGATCTAAAAAAAATTGGTTTAGATGAAACCAATTTTGAAGAGTTAAATAAGTTGGAATTTCAAACTTACTTCTCCCTGCGCATTGACCTTTGACCCATTCTTTTCTCCACGCACATTAGGAATGTGCATGGGATTTCTCCATACCAAAAGAGTGTTTGCGCCTCCCCTATTCCTACTTTTAACTTGGTCCAAGAGTTGGATCATATCAGATTGAGAGCAAGTTGAATTTTGAATTCAACTTGTGTTGGTTAGTTTGATTGAAACTTTCCAACTCCCGCTCATCCTCATCTCCATGCCTAATGTTTTTTCTCGCACATTTTTGTGCATTCTAAGGATGGGCACACAGAAGGAGAGTCCTTCTGCATGTCAACCCCATAGGATTTGTGCTAGAATGGATTACCTCTTGAATTTTGAACTTAAGAGATTGGTTGAAACAAGTTTAACCAAACGTATCCTTATCCTCCCACACATTGATACCTATTAAAAATGAGATTTTTTTTGGGCATGCATGAGAGAGAAATTAGAATAGTGCATGGGGGTGCATGAGGCATTAGAAGAATTTTTGTAAGATAAAAATAAGAAGGGGGTACATCTCTTTTGGCATGAGTTTTCTCCAAAGGGAGAAGGACCAAGGTTCTAAAGTGTGAGTGCTGAATCCTAGAGTAGAGACTCAAGATTTGGATGGAGAGTTTGACTGCCAAATCTTCACTGGCTTTCACTACCATCTTGTCTTCCTCCATTGTGTCTTTTGATTTTTGGAGCATCTAGAAAAGATCAGTATTAGTTCATCGATTAGATTAATGAAGATTGGCTGTCGAAGGCCATGGAAAGGAGCTAGCACTCTGGAGGAGCTGATTAGGATCAGGAGCTCCATGTGGACTAATCGAACACATGTGCAGCTACAGCGCAACATAGGAGTCATTTTTTAGTGGATCCAAATTATGGTGATCATCTACCCATGCACAAGTACTATATTTTGAACATAGATTGGTCAATAAATATGATTTGCTGATCGAAAGTATTTTATTTTTCTAATTCATATTAACATGTCCAAGATCTTGAGTAGGATTTTATGATCAGATCATAACATGCATAGAATTAATGTAGATTAATTTTGCTTCTACTACTATATATAGCAAAAAAATCTCAAAAAGCATGCTAAAAATCCTACTAGGTTTTCTTCACATTGGAAATTTGAGCACTCCTAAAATTGAGCATGTCATACTCTTTTATTCATTAATACATGATATATGTATTGCTTACATTATTTTTGAATCGCTTGATGTTTTGTCATCATCAAAAAGGAAGAGATTGTTGATCCTCTAAGTGATTTTGATGATGACCAAATATTAAAACAAATGATTACTAATATATTTTATTGCAAATATTCAAATGTTAGAAAAAAAGAGAGCTCTTTGACCAAAATGAGGATGACATGAAGAATAATTTAAATAAAAATCAAATTCACTTGATTGGTAGTAAAATTTCCTCAAAATAATCTTGAAGCAATTTTTGGGAGGTCTCGAAATTCTTTGTGAGAGCTCTCGTGTGGCCTGGCAAGCCCAAATTAGCTTCTAGCACGATTTCGAGAGATCTCAAATTAATCTTGAGAGCTCTCAATCTCAAAAGATAGAAATATAGTTTCTATGCTTTGAGAGCGAGAGGTCTCATAAGATTCTCGAGAGGTCCCATGATTTCGGTGAGACCTCTCACTCTCAGAGCACAGAAACTATGTTTCGGCAAGACGTCTCATTCAAAATTGAAAGCTCTCAGTCTTAGGCAATAATTTTTTTTTAGAAAGCTATTTTTTGAGTGACTAAAGGTGAGAGGTCTCTTGATCAAATTGAAAGACCTCAAAATCTAGCAAGACATCTCGAGATAAATTAAGAGGTCTCGAGACACGATGATAACTTTTTGATGAAGCATTCTAGATCAGATTTTCTCACTTCTAACGGCAACCTGCTACTCTCCAACAGTCAGATTTCACTTTTTCTAGACTCCAATCATAACCAGATGAGGGAGAATGCTCTAGATATAAATGTTTAAAGTTGTACTTTTAGATCATCCAAGAAAAATGAGAGAAAAAGCAACAATTGCCCAATTTTCCATGAGCAAATCCTTTTCACTCAAGTTCTTCCAAGATCTAAAGTGCATTAGTTTCAAGCATTTAAGAAGCATTCAACGAACTGCAATGACAATGATTTAGCTCATTTAAAGAAGCTTTGTGTATTGTAAATCTTTATTATTTTTTTCGTGTACTTGGTTTCAGCAAGGGTTGAAACTTGGATTTTTGGGGCTTTTCTCTCCATTAATTATTTTAGATTATTTTGTTTAATTATTGTAAGGATTGTGATTGGTGAACCTAAGAGAAAATCAATTAGATTTTGGGATAGTGAGCCCAGAAAACTATCCGACCGTAATCTTATAGGATTATAGTGAAATTCTTAAGAATCGTACTTGGGGAGTGGACATAGGTGCTGGGAGTGCACCGAACCACTATAAAATTCTTTTATTTGAGTGTGTGTGCAATTGCTTCTTCATTTCATTGCTCTTACATTCATTGTACTTAGGAATCAAATGTTTTCACTGCACATATCTATTTTAAGTTTTTGAAAATCCAATTCACCCCCCCTCCCCACCATCTTGGGTAGGTTCATAATTAATTATTTTTTAAATAACTTTTAGTAATTTAATTATCCCAATTCTTAGTCAGTAGGCTTTGATCTCCACTGAAAAGGTCCGATTAGGTCCAACCATTAACATGACCATACTTGGTCCATCTAACCAATGAATGATTAAGTCCAACTTTGGTTGATCAACCTAACCATCATTTAGAAAGATACAGCCAAGAAGTCATATTATGAATGATAATTCCACTAGTCGATAAGCACCAGACCTTTGGGCCTCCAATGATTATCCAACTAATGAACTTATTATCACCCACTTAATGGAAGACTATGATCTAGTTATCACCATAATTATTTTATTTTTAGGGATCTAATAATTTTAGAGGATTTAATTTTTATTTGGTTTTAAGAAGGGAGAAGGTCAGATGAACTAGCATGTTTTGATCCTTCTATTGGCTTCACCAAGTCAGAATAAGGGAGACCATTATTAGGCTGGTCTAGGAGTACCTAAATCAATCACATTGATTTATCTAGTTGACATGGATCAGCTCAAATTATCAAGTGATCTAATCAAAATATAATTTTACTAAGAAGGTCGGGTAAGTAAAATCGATGGAAGGATCTACCAAAGCTTGCCTTAGACACCATCAGAAATGGTCAGGTAAGCGACTACCAATTAAAAACCACTGGTCTAGATTATCGAACTTACTTTAGACACCAATTGGTTAATTAATTTTGATTGGATCAACCTAACAGTTCATGCTAGACCGCATAGCTAAAAATCAAGGCCATCTTGGTTCTCGTTAAAGACATAGACTTGACCAACTATAGCTATTGTAATTGATCTAGAGAATCCTTGACCTAATCTATGACAACTACTGATTAGATTTAGTCAAATATTTAATTAAGTCCATTCTTTAATCTAACGTTAGGTTTAATCTAATTAATGGACCTAATTTCCACTAACCCATTAACCCAAGTGTTATGATTTGTGTCTTAGGATCTTCAATTCACAATCCTAGATCCTAATCAAATAATTCTTAATTCTTAATTATGTTTTGGACTAAGGGTTGGGATTCAACATTTCAAAAATAATTTTTATATTTGTAAGATATTTTTATAATATGGTTCTACCAATCAATTGCATGTTTGATTCATAATCAATATGCAAATAAAATAAACATAAAACTACTTTAAATCTAATCTAAACATGTTCATGTAGTTGAAACTATTTCACTTCTAATCAATCATAAATCACCTTAGATCAAATCTAATATATTTGTGATGATATAAAATTAGATTAAAATAATTTTAATTAGATCATAAAATTTTTTAAATTTAATCTAAAATTTTATGATTAAGATTTTAGATCAGCACGTACTAGGACAACCTCTCCACTATAAGGGATAAACCTTACAGCAGGACAACCTTATAATCAGTTCGTATAATCTAAATTTTTAATTTTATATTTAAATATTAGATTATAAATTAGATCTAATCTAATAAATAATCTAAATATGTATAGTAAATTATGTAATAAAGAATTGAAGCTCTAATACCAATTGTTGGAAATAGATCTAGGATTTCAGGATTATATTTTAAAATTTTTTCAAAACATGCAGCGAAAGAGATGATTTAGTAATATTAATTTATGAATAATATAAGAAAAAGCCCTAGATCTAGAATCCTATTACATGATTTAAGAATGTAATTAAATCAAAAATTAAAAGATTAGAGGAATACATGTTGATCATATCAACATCAATCTACACTAGATCAGATCTAGACATGAATTAATGAGATCCTATCATCCTTACTTTTGCAAGTTAGACTCTCTAGCTTGCTGATCCAGGATTGAAGTTGTTGCTTCGAGCCACACACACATCTGGCCTCTATAGGTTGTCCACACGAGCCTTTGATCGCTAATCAAAAGTTTGATGGCTAGAAATCAGCACAGTAAGCTAGTGCTGTGCTGATCCTTCTTTGATGGTCCATCTGGATCTTCTTTCTTTGAATCTTAGACTCTCCAACTTTCAAAAGGAAGAAAGAAGACTTGTGAATTTGGGACAACTCTCAAAAACTCACAAAAGAATAGAGGAAAAGATCTAGAGGAAAATCCTAGAAGAAGACCCTTTTCTTCTCTTGTTTCTCTCACCAAGATACTTGAGATTGTGTCTTCTCAAAACCCCATGCCCAAGCCTGATTGTGCCCAGATTTTCCCATGCCCCAATAATGCTCTCCTAGATCTAGAATCTTTGAGAAAATCAAGTCCATAGACCCATTAAATTGAGAGATATGGACCAATCCTTGTCTAAGTCAAATACCTAGCAAGGAATGTCCAAAAAGGGCAAGACTTGGGATGCCCAACTCTTGGGAGCCCCCTTCTTCTTTTTAGGCATGGACCACACCCTTTGTCACACAAAACTTCTCCCTTTTCATCATAAAAAACTAGAGAGAAATCAGAAAGTGGGCGGCACAAAGGAAGGAGGAATTTAGATTGCAACAAACTCTATCAAATAGAGTTTGAATTCAAATCAACACTCCTAATTTGACTTGGTCCACAATCACTTGCCATGTAAGAAAGAAGGGAAGTGATGGGGTGCACATGAAGGGCCTACAGTGTGGAGAATTTTCACACAAAACTCTAAGAAGGGGGCATGGGGGCGTTGGGATTTAGGTGGCGCAAGGATGGGAAGTCCTAGTCATACTAGGACTTCCAATTTGACTTGGTCAAACATAATCTTTTAGCCAAATTAAATCAAAATTAATTCAACCCAATTAGAATAGTTCTTAATACAACTAAAAACCTAATTAAATTTAATTTAATTTAATTTAATTTTAATTTAATTTCTAATCAAATTAAAAGTTGGATTGATACAAGTCCTAATTGATATAGGACTTGTTCTTCCTTGCAATTAGTTCATCCAATAAACTAATTGAACTTGATCCAATCATGCCCAAACCAAATCTAATTAAATCATATTTAATTAGACTTAGTCTCAATCCACTAGCTTAATCAAATTAAGTTATTAGCAATCTAATTGCTAATCGATCCTCCTACAATACTTGCACTAGATTAAACATTATTCGTATTGATTGTTTAACCCTAGAATGATTCTTAATCATCGATCAACCATCTGATCAGATTGAGAAATATTATATGTATAACCTTATAGGTTTGAACCTAAGTTGGTAGTATAGAAATAAATTTCTATACCAATCAGAGTGACCATCAAGCAATGGTACCTGACGGTCGGATAGGTTGAATGTATGAAGCAACAATCTTTAGAACCCATGTGGATATAGTTTTCATATAATTCATCTTCTTGATCAAAATGCTCATAGGACATCTCAAAGTTTAACTGTCTACCTTGATTAGGTCATCCATACTGTATTTCAAAATACCAAATCCATCTCATGGATTACTCTAGCCAAGGTTTAGCTATATTGAAATATAGTGATGCATTCTTCTCCAACTCTTGGAGTGGTCAATCCCATCTTGATCACTCAACGACTTTACTAGTACATGACTATACCCAGATACCTTTCATTACTGAATTAGAAATTCAGTTAGTCTGGTACCAAAGCATAGTAATTTGCTTGCAAGCCACTATGGTGATCTTAGGTCTAAGGAACACTTATACCTATATCCCATTAGAGCAATTTTAGACGGTAGAATGCTCTGAAATTGATCACGTTCAATGATGATGTATCCTTACATCTTACTTATATGCTATAACAGTGTCTCTACACTCCTCAGTTAAGAGGATAACCAACCTATATGGCATATAACGATCTACACTCGATAAATACTGTCATCCTAATTAATAGCGTATCATTTAGTCATGAACTGTTCAAGAACTAATCGATAAATTCTCTCTTTATTAAAACTAAATAGTCCTAAGAACTTCATCACAACAATGGATTTCATTAGAAGATATAGATTTTATGATGAAAATGCCAAAATATTTATTTTATTCATTAATAAATTAACTCCAATTACAAGATAGATCAACCATCAATAGGCTGATGATTGACTTTGAAACATATTTTTTAATATTTAGTACATAAATAGCTGTTAAAAGACTATGTCCCCAAAGAAAAATGAGAAGGTCTATGAAGCTCATCATGAAACAAACCATATCTAATAGGACCTAGTTTCCCCTTTCTAAAATCCTGTTGAGTTGAGGTGTTCAAGACGTAGTCTACTGTGAGACTATGCCATGTTCCTTGAGATAGTCCAAAAATTTTCTACTAAGATATTCACCTTCTCGATCTGATCAAAAAATCTTAATGCTCTTTCTGATCTATTTTTCTACTTCATGTCTAAATTTTTTCAACTTTTCAAAGGCCTCAGACTTGTGATGCATAAGGTACACATACCCATATTGAGAAAAATTATTGATAAAGTTAATAAAGTAGAAAAAACCTCCTCTAGCCGGCACATCAAATGGGTTGCAAATACTTGAATGCACAAGAGCAAGTAACTCTAAAGTCCTTTTCCCATGTCTCACAAAGGATAACTTAGTTATTTTACCTTAAAGACATGATTCATGAATTGGATACGACTCGAAAGTCATCAGATCCATTAGTCTAATTTTCTCCAATTTATTAATCTTAACTTCTACAATATGATCTAGCCTTAGGTGCCACATGTACTTTTCATTTACACCATCTCTAGGTTATTTAGATCCTATGGTATTCACATTTTTCTCGACATAATTCACAGCAACATCAATATGTAACTGATAGAGACTGCTGCTAATAAGAAAACCACTGCCAACTTCATTATTTTCAAAAAGAATGATATAGTGGTCCTTACGAAAACTAATTACATATCCTTCCTATGTCTGACAGGAGATAGAAATTAGATTCCTGCTCGTAGTAGGTTCAAAATAAAAGTCCTTAAGTTCTAAGATGCTCACAGACTATAGTTGCAGAGGATACGTTTCCATGGCCACAGCAGTAATATTTGCTCCATTCTCGACACATAGAATCATTTTACCATCCCTTAGCCTCTTGCAATCCTCAAGACCCTGCAAAGAAGTGCACAAATGAGAACTAGATCCAAAGTCAAGCATCCAACTAGATGTGGAAGAAACCGTTAGATTCATCTTAATGATGAGCATACCTTTAGAAGGTCCTCCTTTCCTCTTGTTCTTCAGACTCGCCAGGTAAGTAGGGTAGTTTCAGTTCCAATGGCTATTGGAGTTGCAGTGAAAATACTTTTCCTTCACCGTAGCATTCTTCATCGGCTTTGCCTTCTTCTCCTTTTCCTTTCCCTCAGTTTTCAACTTCTTTGCGAATTTCTTCTTTCCAGAAGACTTTCTCTTGAAAGAAGTAGGCTCCACAATAAGTACCAAGACTCTTGAACTCTTTAAGGTGCCCTCAGTAGTCACCAGCATGTTCATGAACTTAGCTAAGGTGCATTGGATCTTATTCATATGGAAGTTTACTATAAACTGCCCATATGAATCTGTTAAGGACTACAAAATTTGATCAATCTGCAAGTTCTTATCCATGGACATGTCAAGCTTTTTAAGCTCCTCCAAGTTCTCGATCATCGACAAGAAATGATTATGGATCGACTGCCCATCATGCATTTGCGCTTTGAAGAGTCACTTGAACACTTTGTAACGCACCATGCAACTCTGCTCACCATGCAACTCTTGCAGATGAGTCAGCATTTGCCTAACAGTTTTGATGTCCTTATGTTGGCACTACAACTCATTAGACATTGAGGCCAACACGTAGCACCTAATCTTGTTATCATCATCCAACCACTTCTCTGAGATGCTCTTTGATCAGTGGTCGGATGGTCTAGTAGAGGGGGAAGGTGCTAGTCAAGGATATAGGTTAACATTTTGGAACTCAAATTTATTTTCAAGTTCTAGACCCAATCCTTGAATTAGGTCCAGTCAATCTTTTAATTTCAATGATCTTGGCTAGGGGGTTGGAAGCAGACATGATTCTTATGGAGAGTCAAAGTTCTTTGTATTTGACTTAATCAATTTATTTTAAAAAAAATTATTTTAAAATCAAATTTGGGCTACCACTATTTTTCAAATCCCTACACTCTTCTAGAAGAGATGTGAAAATCTCCGTGATTAAAGATTTTCAGTGGGGTTATGGTTCCATTGATTGGCTCACCACCTCACCTAATAGTTATTGGTGATGAGTCAGTCGATGAGTGAACAACTCTTATCTAATATTTCTCTAAACATCTTATAGTCAACTCCATTCTTTAATTCATTAAGCTCACCATGCCCGAAATATTGCTCCACTCTTTAGTTAAGTCAGACCCACCATTTGTATCAAATGGATTTATGATTGGAACCCTCACCATATTCGAAATATTGAGCCCAATCCTTCCTCCATCTTATAGCATCTTATATCTAATAGTGTGGTTGCAACTTTCTGTGCTACTGAACCACTGTATCTCGCCAAGAACAATCAACCCCGGTAAGGGCCTGCACAACTACAATGGTGGAAGACTGCATGACTTAATATTTTATAGAAAGATTTTAATTTAGATCTCATTCTTAATTAGTTGTAACAGTTATGACTAATCTAGTGGCATGGGCTAGCCTCAATCGTTGGCAATCTAATATAGAACTAGATTGACCCAATTGGTCAGGTAAGTGAGATCGATGGGAGGGATATGCTATTAACTCACCGTAGATGCATCATAGATGAGTAGCTCTCAATTAAAGATCATCGGTCGTATCTACCAAACTTACCTTAGATACCAATTTGTCAATTCTGAACTAATCAGGTTCACCTATAATCCATGCTTGAACCAAAGAGCCAAATTAGGTCTTGTAGAGATCGCTAACATATGGCTGTTAATCGATCTTGACCAAACTTACAACTATTGGACTGGTTAAAAAAGCACTCTTGATCCCATCCTAACCAACTCTTGATTTGGTTTGATCAACCGCTTAGGCTAGACTTAATCAAGCTATCCACACCCTGAACCTATGTATTATGAAAATGTCTTAGATATTTAATTCTCAATTTTTAGATCTAATTATTTTCATAACTTAATTCTTAATTAAGTATAACAAGATTCATAAAACAAAGCATGAAAATAGGTCCTAGGATTTTTTGGATCTAGGGTTTAGTAGAAAGTAAATTTTGTTCTTTTTCATGAGGATCAGTGTGCAGCAGTCCTACACGCTATAAGAGCACCCCATTATATGGGAAGTGAGGGCCTTTAAACCCTTCTTTCTTTTATGACTGGATGGATAAGGAGACTACCTCAGTCATAATACTTTGCTACTAATAACAGATCTAGATCTATATCATGCATACATCATATCTATGAATTTGGATCTAATCTAATCATGCTTTGCATACATCTCATGTATCTAAAAATACATATCATGTATTTTGAAGCTCATATTCTATTTTGATCTCATCAAAATTTTAATCTAGATCTATGAACCAACGACCTGGCTTAAAGAAATTTATTTACTGACTGGATCGGATCGGATTAGATGCAGCGGGATTCAAAACTTTTTGGATCCAATCTAGCCAAGGGTTCGTAGATCAAATTACATAAATCTAGAAACAAATATATATAGGGTAGTAATTATACCACCTTGCGTAGATAGATGATCTTTCTGCTCTGATGATCTAAATCTAATGATGAGCTTCACCTTGAAGCCACACATGCACTCAGCCTCTACCGGTATCCACCTAGGTTCAGATCTAGACATCTTCTTCTTGCTCGATATGATTTCAAAAAATTAGATTTGGATCTCTAACATCTACCTTCGATCGGATCTTCGGTAGTAGCTTGATCGACACATGATCTATATCTCCTTCTTCTTCTTGCGCGGACAACACTTTGAGCTTCGAAGCTTGATCAGCCCAACACTTGGGTATTAGAGAGAGAGGGAGAGGGAGAGGATTAAGGAGAAGGGAGGAAGCATGGAGAGGATGGAGCAGGGCTTCACACTTGGCAACTAGAATACCAAACCCTTTAGTATATACTCATATTTATAGAAGTAGGAATACAAGAGTCCTAGGGCATTAAGTATTTGTCCTAGGGCTTCAAGTATTTGACTAGGTCAAATACTTAAAGCAAAAGGACTCATTGGAACTAGATGGGGCACCCCTCCTTTTTCCATGCATTTTGTCAAACCAAAATCACCTGGCATGCACCACCTTATCTAGATAAGGGTGGTTGGTGCCATTTAATCCTCCTCCTAGTTTGAAGTTTGAATCAAACAACCTTTTATTAGGAATTATGTTTCAAAGCTAATCATCAGCTTGTTAAGGATTGTGCTATTTTGTGTTTATAAATAATTTATTATTGAATAAAATAATAGTCTAGCATTTTCATCATAAAGTCTGCACATTCTAATGAACTCTATTTATTATGATAAAGTCCTTAGGACTATTTAGTTTCAATAAAAAGAGGATTTATCGATTAGTTCTTCAACTATTCACAACCAAATGATACATTATTAATTAGGACGATAACATTTATTGAGTATAGATTGTTGTATGTCATATATGTTGGTTGTCCTCTTAACTAAGAAATATGGAGATACTGGTATGGCATACAAATGAGATGTAAGTGTACATCATATTGAAAATATGTACCAAAGCCAATCGTCAATCTGTTGATAGTTGGACCATATATTTTAATTATATATAAACTATAAATTAATAAAAAAATATTTTGATATTTTTCATCATAAATTCTATTGTTTTCTAATAAACTTCTATGTTGTGATGAAGTTCTTAGGACTATCTAGATTCGGCAAAGGAGGATTTATCATTTAGTCCTTAAATAGTTCATGATCAAGTGATACGTTGTTACTTAGGATGACAATGTTTATCAAGTATAGGTCATTGTGTGCCATATAGGTTGGTTATCCTCATAACCAAGGAGTATTGAGACACTGATATGGCATGCAAGTGAGATATATGGGTACATCTGTACTAAACGTGATCAACTTTGGAGCTTTTCTCTTATCCAGATTAGCTCTGATGGAATATGGGTATAAATGTTCCTCTAATCTGAGATCACCATGGTGACTTTCAAGCAACTCACTGTATTTTGGTGTCGGACTATTTAAATTTTTAATTCAATGATGGAAGATTTCTGGGCACAATCAAGTACTTGTGGAATCAATGCGTATATCAAGATGGGATTGACCATTCCTAATTTCAGGAGCTACATTCAATTATGTTTTAATTTAGCAAAACCTTGGTCAGGATAGTCTTAGTGAGGAGTCACGGGACTAATTGCTTTGAGACACGACATGGATGTATTTTCTAGGGTTGACAGTCTAATTCTAAGTCATCTATTACACAAAGGTCATAGGGATGAATTATATGGTAACCATATTCGCATAGGTTCTGAATGTTGCAATTATGATTATTTGATCTATCTGAATGTTGGGTACCATTGCTAGATGGTCATTTTGATTAGTATAGAAATTGATTTCTATGCTACCGACTTAGATTTGGATCTGCAGAGTCACACACACTAGAGATTCCTACTTGATCTGAAGGCTGGTGAAGAGTTCCATTCGACTAGGACTCTATGGTCAAGAGTCCCATTGGACTGAGACTCTTTGACTGGGAGTCCTACTGGGTTAGGACATTGAGTCTCAATGATTGGAAGTCTATGGTCAAGAGTCCCACTAGACTGGGACTCTTCGATCAAGAGTCCCATAGCTCTGTGACTCTGAGTCCTACATGTCTAGGACTCTATGGTTGAGAGTTGGGACTCCACAATCATGTGTACTACTTTTTTCGGACTCCAGGATCAAGAGTCCCATTGGTTTGGGACTCTTCGATCAAGAGTTTAATTTTAATGAGACTCTGTTGTCAAGACACCCACTGGATTTGGACTCTGATTTTATGAGAGGTATTATTAGTGATTTGATCACTCATTAACTCAATTTGACTGAGCAATTATTTTTTGTCCAAGTTCAATTGAATTGGTTTTAGTTGGATCTAACGTAATTAGGTCATTGGTTGACCTAATCACCGAGGAGGTTTGAACCCTAATTTGATCAGAGATTGGGCTTGATCAATTTCTAATTTTATTAAGATTTAATTGAGCCTAATTAAGCCTAAATTTGTTGGATTTAAATTAGCCTAATTGGGCCTAACCTATATTGAATTGGTTGGTTTAATTGGTTCAAGTTTGAATTTAAAAGACTAGTTTGACTAGTCTTCTTTCCCTGCGCCATTTAACCCATGCCTACTTAAAAGTTTAATCTAAATCTCTTGTGACTAATTTTCCATGCACAAATAAGCTTTTGACCAGGTTTCCCATGTTCCAAATGGATAAGGGTTGGTTGTTATTTGTTTATATTTGAATGAGATTCAAATTTGGATAAAAAAACTCCCTCTACCTTATCCATGCGCCACCCTTCTCTTATGTGACACTTTTGCTACACGAGAAAAGGTTTCTCATGATTCCTTTCCATGCAAAAGTGGTTGTCGCCCATCCTTTCTCATGTCCCTAAGTGGATGGGATCAGGTGGTTTGAAGGTTGAATTCAAAATGAGTTTGAATTTGGCCTAACAACCAACCCGATCTTTCTCTCCACATGGTGTCTACTCTCTTTGGCACAAAATAAAAAGGAAGAATTTTTGGGACATGAGAGAATAGATATAAGATTGAGAGAGGACTTTCATGAGCCTCCTGGTGCATAAGAAAAAGTTTTAAAAAATCCAGTGAGGTGAAAAACCAAAGAAAGGCTAACGCAAGGTTTCAAGGTGCATTTGATCTAGTATTTTGACCTAGGATTTGGGAATCCATTTCGTGAGCTATGAGTGCTGAAAGCCCATGAAACTTTACGGAGAACCTCCTCTATCTCTCTACTATGTCTACCAGTGACCTAGAGCATCTGTAAAGCCCATAGATAAGGATCAAAGGCATTCAATCAAAATAGCCCCTGAAAGACTCTAGTGTCGAGCTAGCACTTGCATGGGGGTCGATCGGGACCAGGAGCCTCATGTGGATGATCCATGGAGGCCAGACACTTATGTGGGTATGTCGTGACCAGTGGAACTCCTTGACAATAATCAGATCATGGTGATCAACTATCCGTGAAAAGGTATTATGTTCTGAATACGTAGATATAGTAAATAGTTCACCAGATAGTTTTATTTTCAGATCTATTGATGTATGCAAGCATATTATGTTTGGATTATAATATGTAGGGTTAAATAATCTAATATGATCAGTAGATAATTAATTAATTTAATTATTTTCTACTGCTTCTTTGCTATTTTTGAAATATTTTAAAAATAGCTTAGCAAACCCTGCACTATTTTCTTCAATTGGTATCAGAGCCAGGTTCCTTAAACATGATATGCTTGCATTTTTAGATTAATAATTTAGATTTGATCTAAATATTAATTTAATAATTTGAGTAATTCGATCTAAAAAATTAAAATTTAAATCACACAGACTATAGGTTGTCCTGCTGTAGGGTTTACCCCTACAGTGAAAAGGTTATCCTGATACGTTGCTGATCTATATCGTTAATCATGAAATTACTAGATTTGATCTAATATTTTTATGATCAAGTTATATTAGGCTTTAATTTAATTTATGATCATGAATGCATAATTAGATAAAGTTTGATTCATGATTATGTAGTGTACATAGTTTCAGATTAAACCCTACAACTAGTATTATTTATGAATTTAGATGATTTAATGACTCGACTTAATTAGTGAACAATGCTAAGTTGTAAAAAATCTTTCAAAATTAAAAAATATTTTTGAAATGCCAAACCCTAACCCTCAGCCCATAAACTTAATTAAAAATTAAGTATAATGATTTAGTGTCTAGAATTATGAATTAAGACTCTAAGTCACTAATCATAAACTTGTGGGTTATTGGGTTAGCTAAATTAGGTCCATAAATTAGGTTAGACCTAAGGTTAGTTAAAAGGTGGACTAATTTAGAGTAATTGATCAAATCTAATTAAATATTAATTTAGAAACTAAAGGATATATTTTCTATCATGCTGATAAATAAAAGATGTTTATCAGTCTTAAGGCAATCTTTTTGGAAAAGAAGTTTCTTAATGATGGAAGTTACCTCTAAGGTTAAACTTGAGAAAATTAAAGAGGTAGAAAAGCCAACACCAGTAGCCAAATCTGAACCAAATTTGATTGGATCAAATCCAGAGCCCTATATATCTGCACCATTAAGACAATTTGGTAGAGTAGCATGTCAGTCGGATAAATACTATGGTTTCTTAGTTTGTGATGGTGATCCTATCAAACTTTATGGGAATGACGAGAATCCGATCACCTATATGGATGCAATGCAGTGACCTAATTTTAAGAAATGGCTTGAGGTCATGAAATCCAAGATGGAGTCTATGAAGGTCAATGATGTGTGGGTATTGATTGATCCACCCGAAGGGATTAAATCCATTGGGTCTAAATGGGTCTTCAAAGAAAGAGGGGCATAGATGAAAAGATGGAGACCCATAAATTCTATCTAGTTGCCAAGGATATCATCAATGTTATGGTATTGACTATGATGAGACATTCTTCCATGTGGCAATGCTTAAATTTATTTGGATAATACTTATGATAGCTGCCCTTTTAAACTATGAGATCTAGCAGATAGATGTAAAAATGGCTTTCCTGAATGGAGAGCTGACCAAAGAGGTATATATGATATAACCTGAGGGGTTCACATCCACAGATGAGTCCAAAGTATGCAAAATTTAGAGATCCATTTATGGATTGAAGCAAGCATCTCAAAGTTAGAATATGTATTTTGATAAGATGATCAAAATGTATGGCTTCGTTAAGAACGGAGAAGAGCCCTACATTTATAAGTGGACAAATGGTTCGGTAGTGATATTTCTTATTTTGTACGCGGATGACATTCTCTTAATCAAGAATGACATCCCTGCACTGCAAGGAATAAAAGTATGGTTATCATCTCAGTTCTTCATGAAGGACTTGGGTGAAGCATCCTACATCCTAGGTGTTGGTGCAGAAAACTATGGACACTAGAAAGTGTTGGATTTATGGAAGGCACGATTGCCACCAGGACCTACACGAGAAGTCCGAACCAAAGATGGTGTTGCTCCGATAGGATCCTTCGATGGTCAAGTTAGCTTTCTATCCATAGAAATGAACTACTTAGAGAATTTTGATAGAAGTGTGAGCTTCGAGAGAACATATTTGGAGGATTCCTTATATAGATGGAGTCTATAATGAACTGATGGTGATAGCCATGACTGCCTAGTAGTGGACTGTTTGGAGCCATGTGGAGTTTGTTATGGAGGATGTGGTATTTATTTTTATGACGTGCTAGTCTATTAGGAATTAATAATCAAAGTTTGGATGGAAAAGTTATAGTCAGTAAAGAGCTTCACATCATGATAATTCAAGAGAAGTTTGGACTCCTCCGGGGTCGTTTGCATATTGATTTTTATTTGCTGTATTGGGAGTTGAACTTGTGTAGATGCTAAGGTCCTTCTGACGATTAGAAGAAGTTCGACTGGAAGGAGCCTGCCAAGCGACTAGAAGGAGTTTAGCTGAGAGAAGCTTTCCTAGTGATTGGAAGGAGTTCAAAGGAGTTTGACAAGGGAAAGTTTGGTTGGCCACTGGAAGGAGTTTGGTTGGATGGAGTTGGTTGGTAGCCGGGATAGGCAGTCATAATTAGAACATTCTGGTGAGTCTCGACTACTTCTCTAAGGTTCGACTGCCTTCAAGGTCATCTATAGTTGAACAACTATTCTGGATTGGAAGTTGATAAGGATTGCGGATTCATCGATTTAGGATAGTGGCTAGGTTCTTTTGGGGAGAAGTTCAGGCTTAATTTGATGACAAAGTTCTTTTGTTAACTCTGGCTTGCATACTCAAGATTCTAGATATAAGAGTGCCTAGATCTGCCATCTTCAATAAGACATAGAAGTTCGTCTGAGGAAAAACTCTGACAGTCTATGAGATCCAATCTGCAACGATGAGATTTGGTTTGAAGGAGATCCGATTGGAA
>QRFJ01001862.1:7271-114001 GCA_006176705.1 Cocos nucifera | reverse complement strand
GTTAAGGTGAACTCGTCAAACCCTAATTTCTATCATATGATTTAATCATTCGAATCAAGTCCGATGTGAAAATCTTAATAGAAGCTCTTTCTATTATTTCACACTGTGCCTTGGCCATGGGCTTATGGACTTGATTCTTATGATCATCATAGGGCCGCTCCTCTTCTATCGAGGTAGATAGATTCTATCTTGGTGCATTCCAATTCCTATAATGAACATGTTATAGCCAACATACACCTCAAAATTTCGAATAGCTAGGAGACCAAGTCATGGTGTAGTCAAACTACAACACCCTCAAGGTGAACTGTCGATGCACCTCAGGTCAAAGAACCAAACATACCACTACAACATCGAGTCAGTCATTGACGAGCAGGTAGACTTCCTTATGACTACTCGAGGTGGTCACGCTCAGTGCCCTTGTTCTCTAACGAGTACCTGTACTCTCGCTGCAGTGTCTCTACACCATAGACTTAAGACTCATCTACTATAAAGAAGCGAATGTATACTAACCTTCTGGATCAATCACTATCCTCATGATGATCATACAGTCAGAAGCATTTTATGAGTTAATAAATAAAAATTCGTGTCTTAAATTTTCAACTCTTGAAAATATGAATTATCATTACCATTAACTCAAGAAATGTATCACAGGTACTAAATACACTTATGTGATAGAAAATAACCCATTTTATTATTTATAGTCAAAATTATAATTTTACCCTTAGAAGTATATTACGAGTGTCAGCTAATTCTGGTTTCTAGGGCACACATATCTAATAAAAATATGGTTATCAAAAGAGTTCTCTATGAAAGACCTAGGAGAAGCATCTTTTATTCTAGAAATTATGGTTTATAGGGATAGACCGAATAGGATACTGGGTCTCTCATAGAAGATGTACATAGAGGAGGTACTAAAGCATTTTAGCATGAAAAACTCCATGAGGGGATTGGTGCCCTTTAGACATGGCATTCATCTCTCCAAGAAGATGTGTCCCAACACACCTGAGGAGATTGAATGCATGAGCAAGATCCCTTATGCTTCGGTGATAGGGAGCCTCATGTACGCCATGCTTTGTACACGACCTGATATTGCCCATGCTATGAGTGTCACGAGCAGATATCAGTCGAATCTAGGTGAAGTGAACTGGACATCTATGAAATATATTCTTAAGTACTTGAGAAGGACTAAGGATATATTCTTTATTTTTGATAATGAAGAACTCTAGGTCCAAGGTTATACAGACTCAAATTTTATGTCTGATATAGATGATTGAAAGTTGACATCCGGTAGTCTGTTTGTGCGTAATGGTGGAGCTATCAACTGAAAGAGTTCCAAGCAGACTATGATAGCAAATTTCACCATGGAAGCAGAGTACATCGCTACATCAAAAGCTACAAAGAAGGCATTTTGGTATAAGAAGTTCACCATAGATCTTGAAGTGATGCCATCATATGTCGTCCCTCCATACTATGACAATAATAGTGTCATAGCCCTAGCTAAGGAGCCGAGGTCTCACTAAAAATCCAAACACATCGAGCGGCGATTCCATCTCATCCATAATTACCTCGAGAAGGGTTACATCAAGATCAAGAGAGTTGACTCCATAGATAATATGGCAGATCTACTGACAAAGCCTTTAGGCCAATAGGAGATCGAAGCCCACCTTGAGAAGATGGGACTTAGATTTGTAGACAATTAGCTTTAGCTCAAGTGGGAGTTTGTTAGATGTGTTCCCTAGAAATCAGATTGGCTAATACTTGTAATACACTTCTAAGAAAAATTTTATAATTTTGACTATAAATTAATAAAAAAAAAATTTCTATCACAGTGTGTATTTAAAGTGTATCTAATACATCCTTTGAGTTAATGGTATTGATAATTCATACTTTTAAAGAGTTGAAAATTTAAGACATGAATTTTCATAATTAACTCATAAACTACTCCCGACCGTAGGAACATCACGAGGATGGTGATTGATCTAGAAGGTTGGTATATGATCACTTTCTTTGAGTAGATGAGTCTTGAGTCTATGGTGTGGAAACATCGGAGTGAGAGTACAGGTACTCGTTAAAGAACAAGGGCTCTGAGTGTGACCATCTCAAGTATTCATAAGGAAGTCTACCTTCTCCTCAATGACTAGCTCGATGTTGCAGTAGTGTGTTTGGTTCTTTGATCTGAGATGCATCAATAATTTACCTTGAGGGTATTGTAGTTTGACTACACCATAACTCAATCTCCTAGCCATTCAAAATCTTGAGGTATATGTTGGCTATAGTACGTTCATTGTAGAAATTGAATTACACCAATAAGGGATCTATCTACCTCGGTAGATGAGGATTAGCCCAATGATGATCATGAGAATCGAGTCCATAAGCTCATGGCCATGGCAAAGTGAAGATGATAGAAAGAGTTTCTATAAAAGGTTTCACGTAGGACTCGAATCGAATGATTAATTCATATGACGAATATTGAGTTTGACGAGTTCACCTTAACCCTAATCCTATCGGGGCTCAAGATAGAAGAACCTAATCACACAGGTAGCTACACCGAAAAGTTTACTTTCAGTTTTGATAGGTTGCCACCATATACTGCTAGGTGTCACTGATGGATTTTGGAAGCAATTAGAATGATTTTGATGATCGATCATTCTAATTGTATGAATTAGAAAAGTTTTGGTCCATCGAAAGATGTTTCGATGATGTCGATGGTGGAGATCACGACATGACTTATTACCATGTAGAATTGAACCTAACTGGATCACACAAATAAGGCTTTGGGTTTGGATGTCATCAATTGAGCTAACCTAGTTCGATTGATTTGGATTAGATCCAATCAGGTTCAAGGTAATCGTGCAAGCACACGATTGAGCCTTACTTTCTCCTTCTATAATCTTTTTGATTCATCACAATTGAGTAAAATTTGATTTGACTCATTCCTATATTATGAATGAGTTTATTTTTATCTGACTGTAATAAGTTAAGGTCAGATTAATTATGACAATTAAATTCATTCCTAGTGCAATTGGACTAGGGTCAATAGTTAACCCAATTGAGAGAATTGAGGGTCATTTGATTAGAGAATTTTAAAATTTTTTTTAGAAATTATTTTGCTCTAATTTCTAGATATGTTATAGGGGATGGGTTATACTTTGGGTGTGAAAGAGTTTGTAATTTTTGGAGGTGCCTAGACTAGGTTTGAAAAGAGTTTGATTTGGATTAAGCTTTTGAGGGAAGAGTCCTAGATGCACATGGACTCTTTCTTATCCTTTCATGTTGCCACCTTCTAGATGGATTTTTGGCATCAAAACTAGATGCGATCTAGAGATTTTCGTGGAGATCAGGTCCAAGAGTTCCAATGGTTGAGTTAATAAGGTTTTTGATCAAAAAGGGACTCTTTATGGTGCTATGTCTAGTATAAGAACTCTTCTCATGAAATTGCCTCAATGTAATTTATTTTTTTCACACCCAAAGGAGCCTTCCCTCTGATATCCATCCTTCTCTATCTTCTCTCTTCCTCTCTTCTACATGCATAAATAGTTAGGCACAAATCTAAGTTGAAGATCCAAGGTTTTTGGCATAAGATTCAGCATCTACGTGATGGTGTTCGTGAGATAAATAGGCTGCTCTCAGAAGTCATTTTGAAGGATTTTTTAAATCAGATCCAGATCTAATTTTTAGAAAAGAGATTCATGAGAAGAAGATGTTCAGATCCTATCTGAGTGGATATCGATAGAGATCAGGCACGTGTGTGGCTCCTTCTAGAACCTCAGGAATCAATAGGATCATCGTAGGATAATTAGATTACCAAATCAGGTATTTGAAATTAAATCTAATTTAATTTTATTTTTAACTTTTAATATCAGATCTCTATGATCAGATTTAAGAAGTCTCAGATCTGATTAGAATTTAAAAAAAAAAAAAATTGAAATATTTCTTTAGATCCAATCAGATCTGAACAATCCTATGCTGGAAAAATAGATTTCTCCTTCAGATTGATCTCCTATTGGTGCAATCAAATTCCTACAATGAACATGTTATAACCAACATACACCTTAGATTTTCAAATGGCTAGGAGATTAAGTTATGATGTAGTCAAACTATAACACCCTCAAGATAAACAACTAATGCATCTCAGGTCAAAGAATCAGAAACACCACTACAGCATCGAGCCAGTCATCAATGAAAAGTTAGACTTTCTTATGACTGCTTGAGGTGGTCATGCTCAGTGCCCTCGTTCTCTAACGAATACCTATACTCTTGCTCTAGTGTCTCTACACCATAGACTCAAGACTCATCTATCCTAAGAAAATAATCATACACCAATCTTTCGGATCGATCACCATTCTCGTGATGATCCTATGGTCAAGAGCAATATATGAGTTAATTATGAAAATTCATATCTTAAATTTTTAACTTTTGAAAATAAGAATTGTCATTACTATTAACTTAAAGAATGTATCATAGATACTTTAAATACATACTATGATAGAAAATAACTTTTTTATTAATTTATAGTTAAAGTTATAAAATTGCCCTTAGAAGTGTATTACAAGTGTTTAGCCAATCTGCCTTCTAGGGCGCACATCTAACAAACTTCCACTTGACCTAAAGCCAATTGGCTACAAATCTAAGTCCCATCTTCTCAAGGTGGGCTTCAATCTTCTATTGTTCCAATGGCTTTGTCAGTGGATCAGCCGCATTATCTATGGTGTCGACTCTCTTGACCTCGACGTATCTCTTCTCTAGGTAATCATGAATGAGGTGGTATCACCGCTCGATGTGCTTGGATTTTTGATGATACCTCACTCCTTAGCTAGGGCTATGGCACTATTGTTGTCGTAGTACAGAGGGATGGCATCTGATGGCATCACTCCGAGCTCTATAGCAAACTTCTTGTACTAGAATGCCTCCTTTGCAGCCTCCGATGTAGTGATGTACTCTGCTTCCATGGTGGAGTCTGCTATCACCGTTTGCTTAGAACTCTTCCAACTGATAGCTCTATCATTGCATATAAACAAACTTTCAGATGTTAACTTTCGATCATCTATGTTAGACATAAAATCTAAGTCTGTATACCCCTGGACCTGGAGTTCTCCATTAGCAAAGACTAGAAACATATCCTTAGTTTATCTCAAGTACTTAAGGATATATTTTACAAAAGTTTAGTGCTCTTCGTCTGGATTCAACTGATATCTACTCATGACATTCACAGCATTGGCAATATCAAGTCATGTACATTGCATGGCATACATAAGGCTCCCTATTGCCAAACTATAAGAGATCTTGCTCATATGTTCAATGTCCTCAGGTGTGCTAGGAAATATCTTCTTGGGGAGATGAATGCCATGTCTAAAGGGTACTAAATCTCTTTTGGAGTTTTTCATATTAAACCTCTTTAACACCTCCTTTATATACATCTTCTGTGAGAGACCACGCATCCTATTCGGTTTATTCCTATAGATTTTAATTCCTAGAATAAAGAATGCCTCTTCAAAGTATTTCATAGAGAACTCCTTAGACAACAACATTTGACTATAGTCAGCATGAAAATATTATTTCCAATTAGGACGATGTCATCCACATATAGTATGAGGAAGATAGCAGTGCTCCCACTGATCTTTTTGAAAATACAAGGCTTCTCCTCATTTTTGATGAAACCAAATGATTTGATTACATCATTGAAATGAGCATTCCAACTCTGAGATGCTTGCTTAAGTCTATATATGGATCTTTGCAGCTTGCATACCGTATGATGATCATCACTGGATGTGAAACCAAGCGACTGTTCCATATAGGATCAAACTAACCTTTAAAAAACTATCAAAAATCAAGAAAAATGAGGCATAAAATCTCTTTGAAGAAATCGAAAGGACAAGATGCAAAACACACAGAAATAATCAAAAGAAGGGTTGGGAAACTAACCTAAGTTGATTGGAAAGAGTGAGGAGATAATAGGCATGATGGAAATCAAAGGGGAAGGCACCTGGGACTGGAGAAAATGATAGAAGAAGCCCAAACTCTTGAGCAGGAGGAAGATGGAAATCAAAGGAAGAAAGAAAAGAACTCAGGCACAGTGAAGTTCCAAAGGAAGAAGGCAAACTTAAATATCCCAACGAGCTTGAGGCGGTTATGATTATAGATCTTCTCTGACTGATCTTTATTTGACATGTGTCCCACTTATCATGATAGAGGGTTGGCGGCAGATAAAATCTTAATTATGCCATACCTTAGGCAATGCTTTGATGGGAATCTCAAAAAATTGCCTTTATGGATTGTCTCATGTTGAAGAAGCTTCGATGGTAGTGCAAATAATGCCAAAACCTTCCATCCAACAAGGATGAGAGCTTGGAAAAGGACTTCGGTATTCTCATTTTCTTTACTTCCTTCATTTGAACTTCGAGCTCGAGAGTAGGGGAACAATGTTGAGGGTAAATTCACTCCTACCAAAGTTCAGCCCGATGTCTAGCCTTGGGGTAACCCCAGACGACAGTATCTACTATGACAAAACTTTCACCAGTATGAATTACTACTCCAGTTAACAAGGCGGCTGACCTTCAATCTATCGGATGATCTTCTCTACCACATAGGTTAACTCCAAAACCTGCAAGGCATTGCAGGCCTCACCCAGGCAAACTTGAACTGTTAAAGCAGCCACCTAAATAGTTGGAATGCTAAGTACCTCACCGCCTGGTAGTCTAGTCCAACCTAAAAGTTGGCTGAACTTCTCGGTGCAACTGAGCCACTATAACTAGCCAAGAACAATCAACCTCGGAAAGGGTCCGCACATCTACAATGGTGGAAGTCAATTGACTTAATCTTTTCGTAGGGAGATTCAATTTAGGTCTCTTAGACTTGACTCAGTCATAACAATTATGACAAGCCTAGTGGCATGGATTAGATCAAATTGTTAGCCACCTCAAATCAGAACTGGATTGATACAAATGGCTAAGTAAGTGAGACCGATGAAAGGGATATGCCATTAACTCGATAAGAATGCATTTAGGTCAAGTAGCTTCCAATTAAAAATCAATTAATCGTATCTGCCAAACTTACCTTAGACACCAAATTATCAAACTAGAACAAATCCGATTAGCCTACAATCCAAGCTCGAACCACGGAGCCAAATTAGGTCTTAATTGGATCGATCACATGTAACTATGAGTCGACGTTGACTCAGACTTACAACTATTGGGCTGATTAATTTTAAGCACTCTTGATCCAACCTAACCAACTCTTGATTCGATTTGATCAACCGCTAGATCTAATTGAACTATCCAAGCCCGAACCCAATTTTATGAAAATATCTTAGATTTAAAAATTTTTAATTTTAAATGTAATTAGTTTCATAATCTTAATTCTTAATTAAGTTTGGGTTCAAAAATAAAAAATATGTATCAAAATCCTAGGATTTTAGGATCTAGTGTTTTGCAGAAAATAAGTTCTGATTTCTGATTAAGGATGAATGCATAGCATCCCTACATGCTATAAGAACACATCATCGAATGGATGGAGAGGGTCTTTAAATCCTAATTTGTTCTTATGATTGAATGATCAAGGAGAATGCCTTAATTAGAAATATAATTGAAACTACAAAACTAGTTAGATCTAGATCATATATCATATATATAATTAACGATCTAACTAATACATGCTTTGCATACATCTCATGTATCATCATTGAATTAAACATGCATATTTTTTAGATCTAAAATATCATATATAATATCTAAAAAATAGATTTAAATCTGATCATATCAAAATAAAACTATTCTAGATAATTTGTAGAACTATTCTACAACTAGTCTAAACATGCATCTTTTCATATCACATATGAATAAATTAAAAATTAAAAACTTTATTTTTTATTTTTTAGATCTAATTATAATAATTATAATATCAAAAAAGTAAAAATTAAATAGATCTAAAATTATATTTAATTAAATTAACAACATGATTATACTAGACAACATAGAACTATTCTATTCCCAGTCTAGTCATGCATCTCATACATATTAGATCTAAATGATTTAATTTTAATCTTCTGATTTTAGATCTAATCATATCTGATGTGACATCTAAAACTTTTTAATATTAAATCAAAAAATAAAAATAAAATTAGATCTAAAATAGATCCAAAGAACTGCAACCTAGCTCTGATACTAATTGAAGGAAAAACCTATTTTTCCGGCACAGGATAGTTCAGATCTGATTGGATCTGAAGAAATATTTCAAAAAAAAAATTCTAAAATACTAATTATATCTGAGACTTCTTAGATCTGATTATAGATATTTGATATTAAAAGTTAAAAATAAAATTAAATTAGATTTAATTTTAAGTAATGATTTGGTAATCTAATTATCTTGTGATGATCCTATTAATTTTTAAGGTTCTGGAAGGAGCCACACACATGCCTAGCCTCTACCAGTATCCACTAAAACAAGATCTGAACATCTTCTCCTCATGAATCTTTTCTCAAAAAATTAGATCTGGATCTTATTTGAAAAGCCTTCAAAATGACTTCTGAGAGCAGCCTGTTCATCTCACGAACATCATCGCATAGATGTTGAATCTTGTGCCAAAAACCTAGGACCTTCAACTCAGATTTGTGCCTAATCTTTTAGACATATAGAAGAGAGGAAGAAGAGGATAGAGGGGGTATGGATATCAGAGGGAAGGATCATTTGGATGTGGAAAAAATAAATTACATTGAGGCAATTTTGTGAGAAGAGTTCTTATACTAGACATAGAGCAATAAAGAGTCCCTTTTCGACCAAAAAACTTATTAATTAGACCATTGGGACCTTGGACCTGATCTCCACAAAAAATCTCAGATCTCATCTCATTTTGACACCAAAAATCCATCTGGAAGGTGGCGGCATGAAAGGAAAAGGAAGAGTCCATGTGTGTCTAGGACTCTTCCCTCAAGAGTTTGATCCAAATCAAACTCTATCAAAACCCTATCTAGGTACCTCTAAAAATCACAAAATTTTGCAAACCCATATCACATATCCAAAAACTAGAGCAAAATGATGTTTATAAAAATTTCTAAAATTCTTTGATCATGTGACCCTCAATTCTCTCAATTGGGTCAACTATTGACCCTAGTCCAATTGCACTAGGAATGAATTTAATTTTCATAATTAATCTTACTTGGGCTTATTCTAGTCAGATGAAAATAAACTCATTCAAGATATAGAAATAAGTCAAATCAAATTTGACTTGATTGCGATGAATCAGAAAGATTAAAGAAGGAGAAAGTCAGGCTCAATCGTACGCTAGCACAATTACCTTGAACCTGATTGGATCTAATCCAAATCAATCGAACTAGGTTAGCTCAATTGATGACATCCAGACCCAAATCCTTATTTGTGTGACCCAATTAGATTTAGTTTTGTATGGTAATGAGACATGTCATGATCTCCATCATCGACATCATCGAAACACCTTTCGATGGATCAGAACTTTTTTGATTCATATAATTAGAATGATCGATCATCAAAATTATTCTAATTGCTTCCAAAATTCACTAGTGACATCTAGAAGTATATGGTGGCAATTCATCAGAACTAAAAATGAACCTCTCGGTGCAGATACCTGTGTGATTAGGTTCTTCTATCTTGAGCTCCGATAGGATTAGGGTTAAGGTGAACTCATCAAACCCAATATCCGTTATATGAATTAATCATTCGATTTGAGTCCTATGTGAAACCCTTTACAGAAACTCTTTCTATCATCTTCACTCTACCATGACCATGGGCTTATGGATTCAATTCTCATGATCATCATAGGACTACTCCTCTTCTACCGAGGTAGATAGATCCCTTATTGGTGCAATCCAATTCCTACAATGAGCGTACTATAGCCCATATATACCTCAAGATTTTGAATAGCTAGAAGATCGAGTTATGGTGTAGTCAAATTGCAACATCCTCAAGGTGAATTGCTGATGCACCTCAGATCAATGAACCAGATACATTACTGCAACATCGAGGCAGTCATCGACAAGAAGGTAGACTTTCTTATAAATGCTCGAGGTAGTCACGCTCAGTGCCCTCGTTCTCTAACGAATACCTGTACTCTCACTCCGGTGTCTCCACACCATAGATTCAAGACTCATCAACTCAAAGAAAGCGATCATACACTAATCTTCTGGATCAATCACCATCCTTATGATGATCCTATGGTCAGGAGCAGTTTATAAGTTAATTATGAAAATTCATGTCTTAATTTTTTAACTCTTTGAAAATATGAATTATTATTACCATTAACTCAAAGGATGTATCACATACACTTTAAATACACACTATGATAGAAAATAATTTTTTTATTAATTTATAGTCAAAATTATAAAATTGTCCTTAGAAGTATATTACAAGTGTTAGCCAATCTGACTTCTAGGGCACACATCTAACATTATCTTCCTCTATAGATGAGGAGTAGCCCTATGATAATCATGAGATTGAGTCCTTAAGCCCATGGCCATGGTAGTGTGAAGATGATAGAAAGAGTTTCTATTAGGGTTTTACATCGGACTCAAATTGAATGATTAATTCATATGAACGAATGTTGGGTTTGACGAGTTCATTTTAACCCTAATTCTATCGGAGCTCAAAATAGAAGAACCCAATCACACAAGTAGCTGCACCAAGAGATTTCTTTTTGGTTCTGATGGCTTGCCACTATATACTACTAGGTGTCACTGATGGATTTTGAGAGCAATTAGAATGATCTTGATGATCGATCATTCTAATTATATGAATCAAAAAAGTTTTGGTCCATCGAAAGGTATTTCAATGATGTCGATGATAGAGATCGTGATATATCTCATTACCATACAGAACTAAATCTAACTAGATCACACAATTAAGGGTTTGGGTTTAGATGTCATCAATTGAACTAATCCAGTTTAGTTGATTTGGATTAGATTCAATTAGGTTCAAGAAAATCATGCTAGCACATGACTGAGCATAGCATTCTCCTTCTACAATCATTCTGGTTCATCTTGACTAAGCCAAAATTATTTGGGCTCACTCAGAAACCTTGTCTTAGTCTAACTGGAGCTTGTCCTGATCAAAAAAGGATTATCTTAATTCATTAGATGAATTTAAGACAACACCTTCCAATTCTAGTCATCTACCATTTTCTAGTTTCAGATATTGGTCAACAGTTGACCCTAGACACTTAGGTAAAGGCCATGTGGCATGCTCCCAATGGAGAGCATCTGGGGCTCTTGTCCCCCTACTAAAAAAAAAAGAGAGAGGGTGCATGCCACCCTAGGCATGCATCCTATGTGGATAAAAGGAGTCCTATACAGATGGGACTCTAGGGACATTTGATAGAGATGGACTCTTAGGCACCAAAAAAGTTGGGCCTATCCATCTATGGTGCCACCTATGGAGAGTTTGAGGAGTCATTTACCTGATTGTATCAAGTGACATCACTCCACCAATCAAACTAAGATCTGATTAAATCATGCAATTTGATTGGATGAGGTGATGTGGCATTGCATGGCGCAGCAGTGCCTATTTAAACCTTGTCTGCACCTATGGTTATAGTGTTTCTCCCTTTCATCACATCGTAAGGCTACCCTCCTTTCTTCCATGCCTCCCTCTAATCTTCTCTCTCCCCTCACCATGTCCAAGGAGTTGGGAACAAGTCTAAAAGTCATCCAAAGAGTATTGGCACCCAAATTAGGAAGAAGGTTGTATTATTTCAAGAGATGACTACTGCTTCATCAAAGGAGTTTTGAAGAACTTCTAGATCAGATCCAGATCTGATCATTAAAGCCTTGATTCAAAAGTAGAAGACCTCCAAATCCTACTTGAGTGGACTCTGGTAGAGTCCAGGCACATGCGTGGCTCATTCTAGAATCTCATAAATGATCAAGATCATCACAGGATAATCAGATTATACTAATCAATTACATGAGATATTTCTTATTTAGAATTATTTTTGTATTTAATATCAGATCACCTCGATCAGATCTGAGAACTCTTAGATCTGATTGAATCATAAATTTTTTTTTAGAAAAATTCATCTCAAATTTGATCAGATATGGACAATCTTATGGCGGAAAATTACATTTTTCTTAACTCTCCTCATTCTAACTTCAAACTCATGAATAAGGGGACAAGTTTTGAAGGTAAAATAGCTCCTACCGAAGTCCAGTGGCATGTCCAATCTTGGTGTGGCTTCATCTAGATTTGTGACAACTATGTTCGAACTTCAACCAAGCCACTCTCTAGCTCCAGCCCAATTCAAAATGGTCACCCTTCAAACTTTATCCACCAGATGAACAATCCAACAGCATCCCTTAGCTCGCTCCCCATGATTGCAGAATTTGACAAAAAAGTGCTGGATTATGGTCAGATGAACTTGAAGAGTGATAGGACTTGCCATTTGACTGATTCTGCTCTTTGACTCAGGATAGGCAGCAGAATTTCAAGTATTAAATTTGAGCACCGTCGACCTTGTTTAAGGTAGACCTTGAGGACGACCAAGTCCCTTCATGGTGGGCAGCACATCTCATCAATTTTACACCAAGGACCCCAGCCAACCAAATTTTTTTTTAGTTGAACTCTGCTCATTCGAGCTTCATTCAAACAAATCCTTCCCTAGACAAATTCTTCCACTCTGCTTTATAAATAGCGGCTGACCTTGAAAGCAACCGAATTCCTTCATTTCCTCCTAATGATTGCAGATTCAGCCAGCTTATATCATGCATATCGATTGGGTGAATTTGAATAGTAAAAGGATCCCATCGTCAATACCAATCTGATCCCTAATCTAGAATAAATAGCGGCTACTCCATAGACAATGAATATCAGCACTTCTTTAATCTGAACTTCAGGTTGATCTTGAGCATTGGTCGAACTTCCTTTGAAAAATGGGGTTCTGATTCTAATCCAAGAATCCACCATCCTCTCCAACTTTTAGTTTAGAACATTTGTCTACACTTGGCTAACCTTGAAGATGGCTGAACTCTTCAAAGTTGATGAAGGCAATACCAATAGATTCTAACCAATTGTAGGTTCATCATTTGTTATTTGAAAGCCAATCTCCAAGTTTGGCCTACCCGACCTCGAGTTCTCCATTGCAGCATGAACAACTTGCTAACAAACACATAAATCTTCAATTTTCCATCTGAACATTAGTAAATGAGACCCAACTGCCTACAAATCATGACAAACGACAACCCATTCTTCGTATCAAACTCCACATTGCCCGAATAGCCTACTGACATTCTGTTATAGCTATCACTATCATTCAGTTAAGAGCTCAACCTATAAAAGAGATCCTCTAGATATATTTTTTCTCTAAGCTCTCCTCTCTTCTCTTAATTCTTCAGAGTACTCCATTCTTGCTGGTCAGAAAACTAACTTAACTATCGGAGGATCCTGCTAGAGCCACCCACCTTCAGTCCAGACTTCATCTCATAGGTCTTATTGATAGCCTCATCTTCTCCAGCTCCAACGAACTCTAGCATCAATAGTATTTTCTACACCAATAAAAGGCATGCAATGCTCTGCCGACTTTGAGACAAAAAGAATCAAAGATGTAATCTTCCCTATCAAATATTGAACTTCTTTTATCATTTTGAAAATGGTCATTTCTCGAATTGCCCAAATCTTCTTTGGATTCACCTCTATGCCATGTCTTGACATCATGAATCCTAGAAGCTTCTCCAAGGTTACTCCAAAAATATATTTTGTTGGGTTGAGCTTTATTTTATACTTTTGGAGGGTGTTAAACATCTCCTCCAAGTCAGTAATGTGATTCCTCGAAGATTGGCTTTTGATAAGTATATTATCTACATAAACTTTCATATTACGGTCGATTTGTTGTTCAAAAAATTTGTTTACTAGGTGCTGATAGGTTGCACCTACATTTTTACATCCAAATGGCATGACCCTGTAATAGTAAAGACCACGGTCAGTAATAAAAGTGGTTTTCTCCTCATCTTTAGGTGCCAATCGGATTTGATTAAACTAAAGAAGGCATCCATGAAGGTGAGGAGCTCATGACCTGAGGTTGCATCCTCTAATTAGTCAATACAAGATAGTAGATGGTTGTCCTTTGGGCAGGCATTATTCAAATCAGTGAAATCTATGCACATTCGTTACTTTCCATTTACTTTCTTCATAGGAACTATATTTGCAATCCGGTCTGGATAAGATACCTTTTGGATGAATTCAGCTTTAAGAAGTTTGTCCATCTCATCTGCAATCATCTTTTGATGCTATAGTGTAAGGTTTCATTTTTTTTTATTTTATGGGTTGGCATGCATGTTCCATATTTAGACAGTGCTCTATTACCTCTGCATCTATTCCTGGCATATCTGAAGGAGTACAGGTGAAAATAGATGCATTTCTTTGTAAAAAGATGACAAGTTGTCTTTTAGTTTCTTCATCCAAATTCGAGCAAATTTGCACTGTATGATCTTCATTCCCATCATTCAAATGGATCTTGACAAGATCATCAGTAGGCTCTCCATGTTCTTTAATCAGGTCATCTTCAACATCCAATCCGTCGACAGTGCAATGATCGAATTGTTTACCTCCTTACAAAGCAATTGTATAATAATGACGTGCTAGAGCTTGATCACCTCGGATCTCTCGACCCCTAACTCTATTGGATACTTTACCTTTAGGTAATATGTTGACACCATAGCTTGGAGTGCATTAAGTCTAGATCCTCCGAGAATAGCGTTGTAGGCAGAAGGGACTTTAACTACCAAAAAATTAATCTGAGCTAGGGATTATTGTGGGTACGGACCTACAACAACAGGTAAGGTGATTATCCTTTCAATTGGCACTGCATCATTGGTAAATTCTACTAGAGGAGAGTTCAATGGTCCCATACAACTATCGGATATAGACATTTTGGAGAAAATATCATAAAACAAAACATTGACAGAACCTTCATTATCAACTAAGACACGGCATACATCATAGTTGGAAATATTTAAAAAAAATACAACCGCATTATCATGCAAGAATTGAACCCCCTGTGCATCTTCTTCAGTAAAAGTAATGGGTTTTTTAGTTTTCCACCTCTTTATCAGTTCTACCGACCCACAAGCTCCTTCCACTACTATTCCCCAACTACGATGTTGATGATTCCAAATGGGGGTCGGTCTCCTTCTGGTTCATTCCTCCAAGGTTGCTCTAGTTATGGAAGAGATCTTGGCTGCTCTTATCTCCTTTCAAGCCAACATCATAGAAATTGATCCAGCCAACCTCGTCGAATTAGCTCCTCAATTTTATCTTGGAGTTGAATATATTTTTCAGTATCATAATCGTAATCATGATGGCACGGACAATACTTATTAGGATTGCACTTACTTGGATGAGATCATGTTCTGTCCGCCCTCGATAGTTGCTCCCTAATTTTCATTAGAACTTAAGTTTTTGCAGGATTTGGAGGAGCATAATTATTGAATCTTCTTGGAGGGAGGCTTCATCACATTCTTCTACCAGGGCTCCTTGGTGAACAAGTTTGAGGTAGGGTTTGAGTTCGTCTACATTTAGGAAGTGTCCTAGAATGCGATTGACCTTCTCTTAACTTTTCTAGAGGGATGGATTTGCTAGACTCCCCCACTTATCGCCACTTTATGGCATCATCATCCTATAACTTGAAGGCCTATTTAGCTCGAGCATAGCTCTCAGCCCGAGCCAACACATCGATAAAGTTTTGGAGAACTTCTTTTCTTGTGAGAAGAGAAGATCGTTCTTTAGAAGACCATCCTTCAGAGCAGCTATTACAATAGAGTGGTCCAAATTTCAAACCTCCAAAGCAGCAGTTTTGAAGTCGCTAATATAGTCTCGGATGAATTCTCCTTTCTTTTGCTTGATGTTTGTGAGACAATCCGACCCTCTTCTCTGACACCAGCTACTAATAAAGTGATCCACAAACTAACAGCTCAATTTATTAAAAAAATAAATGGTACCTAATTTTAAGCTTATGTACCAACTTCGTGCTGTGCCCTTCAGAGTTGATGGAAAAGCTTGGCATAGAATAGCATTCGATACACTATGCCATAGCATCATCATTCAAAAGGCTTCCAGATGATCAATTGGATCTGAGGTCCCATCATAGCTTTCAAATTGGGGAAGCTTGAAATTTGGTGGCATAGATTCTTGCATAATTTAGGTAGTGAAGGGTGGGTTGATGCAAATCTCATCATTCTGAGCTGTGATAGAGTTGTAGAGCTCCTTAATTCATCAATTCATTTCTTATAATTTTTGGTGAAGATCATCATCTCGATCATGAATCTCAAAGTATGGTGATCTTAATGGAGGCAATGACTTTTTGGGAGTAGAGTCATGCTTGTAACAGGAACTCATAGCTTCCTATTTTTTCCTTCAAAGATTTTCTAGTTGGCTTCCCCAAGTTGGCATCCCCTACTCTAAATCTTGATGCTACAATGAAGGTCTTTCAGGTAGTGTCAGGGTTGGAACTTGTTGCATCACCTGCACAGCCTCCATGAGATTTTTCACCTAATGTACAAGTAGGTGAAACCGATCCATGTCCATTACTATCAACTGGGGTGGTGGTGGTGCAGATGATGGTATGGGAGCTGGATGATTGGTTGGCTCTAGGTCCAGTCAAGAAGTAGTGGTGATAGATCATCAAGAGGATTCTCTTTTGGAAGGAATTTTGCTTGAATGGCGGAGGTGATTGCTCAACTAGGTACCCCGTTTAGAATAAGAGCTTATAATTTTCTTCCTCTAGCGCCAATCCTATGGGAGCAGAAAATGGATTGTCACCGGAGATTGATGGAGTTGGGGTTCGGGATCTTATCAGTGAGACCTACAAAATAGAGTTCCGATCAAAGGTGAGTGACTCCAGCATGGACCCTCCGACGATCAAGTCGAAAGCTTTACCAACAAGAATGGAGTACATAGGAGTTGAAGAATGAAAAGAGCACTTAGTGCTGAAGATGTATCTGGAGAGTCCTATTTATAAATGGAACTTGTAACTGATTGATGGTGACAGTTGTGACTGAATATCAGTAGGCCATTCAAGCCATTTAGATTTTGTTATGGAGAGTGGACTGATGGTTGTTTCCATGTAATAGTTGTTAGCAATCATCTATTGAATTTCGGACAAAGGTCGGATGCTTTTGAGCTTGATTACAGGTCATTTGACCTAAGATCATGCTTGTTGGAGCTTAGAATTGGATGATCTAAACCTGAGGATCATTCTTTAGATCAAGGGTGATGAGCCTGTAGATCTGATTTTTGATTTGGATTGTAATTGGATCTTTTCAATTATTCCTAGAAGCTCAGCTATCTTCAAGGTCGGCTCCTGATGGAGGTTGGTGTTTTGGTCTGAAGTTATATTGCGGATGTCAAGGTCGAAAAGAATGAGTTGAAAAGCTAGCTACTTGAGTTAGATTTATAATTGAGATATCAAGGTTAGACGAACTTGAGATCCGAATTAGCACAAGACATCTTAGTTGAAACTGCAACGAGGTTATTATTACTGAGTTGAGGAAGCTCGGTAATATCCATGGTCAGATCTTGTCAAAATCTAGTGTTGCAAAGTGACTGCTACTTGTTCCGACCTCAAGGTCAGAATCAAGCAAGTACTGGATCTCCATAGTGGCTAAAGCCATTCAATTGGAGGTCAGATTATAATAAGATATGTTACCATGAGAACATTGATATCAAGTTTGAATCAAAGATCTACATCCATTAAATTCGGAGTAGATCTTTCAATGCCAAACTTAATCTTGAAAACAGACCAAACCACATCTTGGATAGGGTTATATCTTGGGTCTGGATGGTGTCTTCCAAGTTCTACAAGATCTGATCAAGCCGGACTTTGGTAGGAAATATTTTTCCCCAATAGGTTCCATTATGAAGCTATGCCATTTTCTTTAAGAAAACTAAAAAATTCCATATTTGGAATTGCCTCCTTGTTTTTTGATCAAGTACATTTAGTATTTTTAAGTTTACTTCTTTACTTTACATTTGAATTCTTTGAACCTTTCAAACATTTTAGATTTGTATCTTATACACATACCTATATCATAGATAAAGGTGCTGAAGTAGAGATAACCTTCCTAGTCTGGCTCATCAAATAGGCCATACACATTGATAAGTACCATAAAATCACCAATAAAAGTATTAATTTATCAATTAATTTATATTAATTTTTAAGAATTAATGATCAATTTATATATATTTTTGAGAAATTCATATTTTTATTAATTAAAAAATTAATTAAAAAATAATAAAAATAAAAAAATAAAATTTTATAATCAATAAAAAGAGCTTTTTTTAATCATAATGAAATAAGTTTTGCACAAAATAGAGCTAAAACGGAGAAGATATGAATTTCTAAAGAAATAAAATAAATAAAAATTAAATAAAAAATAACATATGGCTCAGTTGGCTTAAGTCGCCGCACCATATCAGCCGGCACGTCCAAACGCACCGAGCCAAGCCGACAAAGCCGGTGTGCCAAGCTAGCAATGCTAGCTGACTCAGTCGTAGAAGCCGTCAGCCAGTCCACGATCCAGGTGTGGACCGCTAACTCAGTAGAAACCGACGAATCATAGAGCGACACGTGGTGGACCTAGATCCTTAAAGGGTCACAGAAAATCTATCACGGCTCATAGGGCATTTTGGACTTTTCACTCGATGATAGAGGCACTGATTCATTGTGGTGTATAGTACAACCGGTCCATGCGGTCCATAAGAACAGTAATTATGCGATCGTGCAGCTATGGTTGATTGCGGTCAAGATCGGACGATCGAGGAAATTTTTTACTTTGATTCAGCTTCAGACTTTACGTGGATCACCATCCAATGGCAGCACTCTATCTAGGGGATGATTCAACGATCCAGAATGCTACCAACGGTGATTAGGACTCTAAACGCATGATCAGCGGTCAGATTTTCTCCATCAACATGCGATCAACAGTCAGAATTTAATCCGACCTGATCTGGGCTAATACACATCTGATTTTGACATTTTTTGGACCGTTTGATTACTATTGAATGGCTAGATTTCATCTAGAGCAATAAAATTTATTCAGAACTTCTTTTAATCCAATTTTCACTCAGATTTCTCCATATTTTGATGATCAAAGACCTTCTTAGTCCTACATTGCCTAGAAGAAAACTCTCTAGCCCTCCTAGCTTTATAAAAATGACCCTAGGCCTCCAAAATTCATAATCTTCGATCAAGGTGAAGCTTTGGTATAGGATAAAGCCAGGCTTTGGGTTAATGACTACTTCAAGGCAATGGATGCCGAGAAGAAGGGCGGGCTTCTACACCATCTTTCTGCCAATATCGATCTAAGATCAGAGATCAGCCTATTTTAATTTTTTTTCTTTTTTTTATGTATTTAAACTATGAACCTTTTTAATTAATGCAATATTTATTTTTATGTTCTTTAATTTCATGCTCTTTATTTTTATTACAATTTAATTTCTACACTTTAATTATTGCTCTTTATTTTATTGCAAGTAGATGCTAAGATCTAACTAGTAGATCATAGTACCAAGTTTAAATTTTTATACCTTTTAATTTTTGCTTTTTATTTTTTTGACTTTACTTTTGATTTCAAAATATTTTTTTTTTTGTAAAAATCAAAGATTTTAAATCTAAAAATACTATCTTTCCTATGGATTCGATCTAACTCACTACTATCTACGTATTCTTAATTATTTTAAAAAGTTAGATTAAATTGATAAACATGATTTCTTAATGACAACATCATGCTCTTATCAAGTTTTTGGCACCATTATCGAGGATTATTTTTGATTTTTAATTTTAATTTTTTTGATTTATTTTAAATAAATTAAAAATAATTTTGGCAAATGCACCAAGTTTTTAGCATCGCTGTCGGGGAAGGCATGAACATTAAACTTTTGATCTCTTGGATTTTTTTATAAATAAATTATAAATAAAATTTTTATTTTCTTATAAATATTGCTTGCTATTTTTTTTAATTTTGCAGGAAAAGAGATTAAAGAACAAAAAGAACTAGGGTAAGGAACAAATCATTCAATTTTGCCTGGCGAGATCAATCCTAACCCTAGTCCTCTTTCTTATTTATTTACTTTATTTTAAAATTAATTTAAAAAATATCCATTTAAATCTAATTAAAAGCCATATGATAAGATTAGAAACTCTAACTATTTAGAGCATGCATCATGTTAGTTTTATTTTTATTTTTATATTTTTATTTATTTATTTATTTATTTATTTTATAATCGCTGGAGATAAGACAAGCTCTTATGTTTAATGAATTTCATGCATCTACTTTAGTTGCATAGAATCCCTTATTGAAAGTGATTGTGCATATGCATCTTTAAATCAAATTAAAGGCAACACCTAATTAAATAAGATAAGGTGGAGATTTGATCATCCTTTTTTGGCCTACAAACAATCAACCAACATCCTGCATTGATCTAAGCCTTTAATTTTAAAATCAATTAGACATCAGCCCTAGGACCATGAGCTCAATAGGACAAGGAACCCTAAGAGTTGAACCAGATTAGGATTAGTCAATTTGACTGGTGTCTAGAAAAATGATTCAGGAACGATTGGACTCGAACGAAGGTGGTTTCTAATTGGTTCCACTAGCTTACCTGGCCAAGCATAATTGATGTCTAAGGCAAGCAATGGGGGGACTCCCTCCGATATTATACTTATCTAACCAGTTGATTGGCTATCCTACACTTGGAGGACTTGAAGGTGACCATGGCAGTTAGGAGCTATCTAGATCTAGGACAATCTTTAGTTAGGAATGATTGACCAACTTGATTGCTAACCAATATTATCACTAATTAAAACTAATTCTTCTCTCTTTTCCTAGCTCTAGGACTCCTTAGGACCTCTTCTTTAAAAGTCTTCTTTCTTTTTTATCCTTTCTTCTCTAAAAATAAAATAAAATTAAATTAAACTAACTAAAAAAATATATTAAAATAAATTAAATTAAATTAAAATAATAAATAAAATAATTAAAAAAATAAAAAAAATAATATAATAAAATAATAAATAATATATATAAATTCTTTAAAAAAATCTAAAAAATTTTGAAGCATACATTAGGGTTACACTAATACATGCACGGTAGGAAATCACTTTTTCTGATTTAGTTGGACTTAATTGAATGGTTGATTCATATTAAACCTGATAATCAAATGGTTGATCTGAATCTAATAGTCCAAAAATTAGATAAAGTTGACCTTGCTCAAAAATTAGATCAACTCCTAACCCTAGGTCAATAATCTCCTACACAATTCATATCACCTTCTAATTATCAGGAGTTTTATTTTATTTGTGCTAGCTTAACCCATCATGTGAATGAATGTCCTATTGCTGCACAGTTTCTACATTTTATCCAAGAACAAGTTCAAGTTGCTCAAGGTTACTCCAAATTGATTAATGATCCATTTTCAAAATCATAAAACTCTGGCTGAAGAAACCATCCTAATTTTTCTTGGAAACCATAACAGACTCAGGTTCAGATCCAAATTTCACCTATCCAAAACTATCAAAATAGACCCTAATATCAAAACTATGCCTATAATAATGGTCAACCTAGTCAGTTTACCCAGCTATCAAATAATAATCATCCCTCATACCCACCTCTTCAATAGACCAATCTAACTGACGATAGATTTAACCAACTTCAATAATTAATTTTAAATCAATAATAATCGATGTTGACTCAACAAGAATTTATCGCTAGACTAGATGCTTAAATTGGATAATTAGTTGAGTCTAACATGAGGAGAGAACTAGATCAACTATCGAGCCTACCAATTTCAAACAACCCACCTAATGTCCACCAACCATCTGAACCAAGTTATCAATTTAATGTCTCACTTAAGAATCTCCAATTTAAGAATGTCAAAGTAATTCTTGAACTTAAAAGCTATAGGATTCTTATGGATCCATACCAAGATTAGGTGAGAGAGGTTAGTACTGATGCTAGCCAAAATAAAAATTTTAAAAAATTGATTAGTACTGAGACTAACCATATAGAAGAACCTGAGTCAAGAATTAGTACTGATGCTAGTTTCAGTGAGATAGACATAGGAAAAAAGAGAATAGATATTTACCTGAAACTTATAAGTCTAAAAGTCTGTTTCCTACAATCCTAGAAGTCGGTTCTTCTTACAAAAATTAAGAGGCATGTAATGAAGTATCAATGGAGTTATTTAAATAAGATTATATTAATTTACCTCTAGAATTAAAATTATCTTTAGACATCCTTCCAGTACCCAGTGCATTAAACTTCACTCCTAATTTATAAACTTAATTCATAAGCATTTTAGAAGAACAAATAAGAGAAATTCTTAATAAATATTGGTCTGAGAATGGGATAAAAAATTATGTCCCTAAAATTAATAATGATTATATCAATAATGGGATTATAAATTAACTTTCTAAAATTGGCAATCCAAAATTGTTGAAATTTATCAATCCAATATTCGATACAGGATAGTAAGTTGCATTGTGTCTGGCTGAAGATGGTAAACTTAGCGCTTGTTGAAAGGCAACCCAATATTTAATTTTTTTAGTTTAATTTATCTTTCTATTTAATTTTTTTTAAGATAATTTGAATAAGCTGGAGGAAGAGCTTAAATATTCAAAGGCATGTGCTAGACCGAAAATATAGTCGGATGTATACTTTCATTTTTTTATTACATCCTTTATTTTTTCTTCTCCATTGAGGACATTGTTGATTAAGTTGGAGGAGAGAAAAATAAAAATTTTAAAATTTTAAATCCTTAAAAAGTTAGTATTTATTATTTAGACACCTGATTATGCTTAAGAATTGAATTAAACTAAGCATTTTTTAAAAAAAATTGATGCACAGATCAAAGAATCTGTGAGATATTGATGAATCAAGTATTAAGAAAATTCAATAAAGAGTTAAGTCTAGAATATAAAAAGTTTTTTCTTTTAGCATTTCTAATTTTTTCTACTAGCATTAATGAAAAGTTTACTTTTTATGGGCTTGTGTAGAGTAACTATATGTTTCTTCATATAAAATTTTTTTTTTAATAAAATAATTTTCAAGTACTTCTCATTGAGTAACCGGGCCTTTTTGCCTAAGCAAACATTGAGTTTTGCATCAAAAGATGGGAAGGACAAAGAAGCTCATTGTAAAGCTAGTTTTAACTCGTAACCTATTTGATTCGAGCTTGTAAGCCCGAGGGATATTCTATACCTAATGTCCTAAAGCCGACTGATTTGAGAGTCATTGGCCCAAGACTCGCTACATAGATCAAATAGAACGCTTAAGAAGTTAAGACACTCAATATTGGTACAATATTAAAAAAAATAAAAATAAAAAATAAAAAATATTGATTTTCTACTGAGTAATCAGATCTCGTTGCCTAAGTAAGCAATGATATTCACATCAAAAAGTGGACAATGTAAAAATAAAAATCAATAAATGAAGGATGGAAGTAGCAATACACTTGCCTATATGAAAGTTTAGACAAATCAGAGATAAAGGTGGGATAATTTAGAAAAAATTCAAAAAAATTTAATGTTCTTTACTTCATTTTTTTATTGATAAGTATTAATACCTAGTGATATACCTCACTTATACTCTACTAAATATCGATGGCCATTTTGAAAACTGCTTAGGTAAAATTCGAAACTCTAAAATTAAAAGATATTTAAAACTAATTTTTTTTTTTACTCGAAGATGAGCAAAACTTAAGTTGGGAGGTGTGATAAGTATCATAAAATTATCAATAAAAGTATTAATTTATCAATTAATTCATATTAATTTTTAAAAATTAATGATCAATTTATATATTTTTAAGAAATTCATATTTTTATTAATTAAAAAATTAATTAAAAAATAATAAAAATTAAAAAATAAAATTTTATAATCAATAGAAAGAGTTTATTTTTTTGATCATAATAAAATAAATGTTAGGCAAAATGAAACTAAAACAAAGAAGATATGAATTTCTAAAAAAATAAAATAAATAAAAATTAAATAAAAAATAACATATGGCTTAGCTGGCTCAAGCCGCTGTGCCATATCAGCCGGTGCATCCAAACATGCCGAGCCAAACTACAAAGTCGGCATGCCAATCCAACAACGCTAGCTGACTCAGCTGTGGAAGCCGTCAGTCGATCCACGATCCAGGTGTGGACTGCCAGCTCAGCAGAAATCGATGAATCAGGAAGTGACACGTGGTGGACCTAGATCCTTAAAGGGTTCACAAAAAATCTATCATGGCTCATAAGGCATTTTGGACATTTCACTCAATGACAGAGGCATTGATTCATTGCGATGTACGGTGCAGCCGGTCCACGCGATCCATCAGAATAGTAATTATGCGATTGTGCAGTTGTGGTTGATTGCAATCAAGATCGAAGGGTAGAGGAAATTTTTTACTTTGATTCAGCTTCAGACTTTGCGCGGATCACCATCCAGTGGTAGAGCTCAATCCAGAGAATGATCCAATGGACCAGAATGCTACCGACGATGATCAGGAGTCTAAACATGCGATCAACAGCCAAATTTTCTCCATCAATGCACGATCAATGATCAGAATTTAATCCGACCTGATCTGGGCTGATACACATCCAATTTTGATATCTTTTGGACCATTTGATTCCTATTGAATGATCAGATTCCATCCAAAGCAATAGAATTCATTCAAAACTCCTTTTAATCTAATTTTTACTCAGATTTCTTCATATTTTGATGATCAAAGACCTCCTTGGTCCAACATTGCCAAAAAGAAAACTCTCTAGCCCTCCTAGCTCTATAAAAAAGACCCCAAGCCTCCAAAATTCACAATCTTCGATCAAGGTGAAGCTTTGGTATAGGGTGAAGCCAGGCTTTGGGTTAATGGCTGCTTCAAGACAACGGATGCCAAGAAGAAGGGCTGGGCTCTACACCATCTTTCTGCCAATGCTGATCCAAGATCAGAAATCAACTTATTTTAATTTTTTTTCTTTTTTTATATATTTAAATTATGAATATTTTAATTAATATAATATTTATTTTTATTCTCTTTATTTTTATTGTAATTTAATTTTTATACTTTAATTATTGCTCTTTATTTTATTGCAAGTAGATTCTAAGATCTAACTAGTAGATCTTAGTACCAAGTTTAAATTGTTGCACCTTTTAATTTTTATTTTTTATTTTCCAACTTCACTTTTGATTTCAAAACTCTTTTCTTTTCTTTTTTTTTTTAAAAATCAAAGATTTTAAATCTAAAAATACTACATTTCCTGTGGATTTAATCCGACTCACTGCTATCTACATATTCTTAATTATTTTAAGAAGTCGAATTAAATTGATAAACACAGTGTCTTAATCACAACATCGCATTCCTATCACACATCAAATGTGTACTAGGGTAAGTATGCTAGTGGTCCTATCCTCTAATCCCATAAAAGGCAGCTTGGTCATTTATATTCAAAGAGATGATTTACAGACTAGATATGACTGAACAGTCAATTAGCCTAAAAGCCCATGTTTCTTTAGTTGGTAAATCATTTCTTCTCCAATATGACCTAGCCTAAGGCACCACCTATGTACTTTAGGTTCATCTAATCTCTGGATCTCATAGATCTAATGGCATTCACTATTTGCTCAAATAAGTTCAAGATACATCATCATACAACTGATAAAGACTATCTCTAAGAACTAAATCCAAATGATAATTGCAGAGATTAAGTGCCCATAGCCACAATGCAACTCTTGCACCATTGTCGATTTGAAGAGTTACTTCACTTTTTCTCAGCCCTCTTCGTTCCCTTAGATCCTTTACTGAAGTGCACAAACAAGCACTAGAGTATAATACTCAACTAGGAGAAGAGGAAACCATAAGATCAGTTTGGAGCAATTTCGACATGTCTTCTAAAGGTGTGTTCTTGTTTCTTCAGACTTTTCATGTATGTACCTTTAAACTTCTCAAGGTCCCTTGGTTATCAATATATTGACCAATTTAAATAAGGTGGTATAATGATTATTCATATGATAGTTTCACAAACTATCCATACAAATTATGAAGGGATTGTAGGATCAAATCTAATAGCAATTTCTTATGTACGGTCATGTCGAGCTTCTCGAGCTCCTCAATGTTCTTGATCATTGTCAAACAGTAATCATAGACAAACTAGCTGTTGATGTAGAAAATGGTTGGATGCTAGAGTTTGTTGGAGTGGAAGGGGATGTGGTCACCAATGTGACCTACAAGATGAAGTCTAGACTGGAGGTGGGTGGCTCTGATAGGATCCTCTGATGGTCAAGTTAGTTTCTTGGCCAACAAGGAATAGAGTACTTAGAAGAAAATTAGAGTAGAAAGAAGAGCTTAGAGAAGAAGATGTAACAAGATGATCTCTTTTATAGGTGGAGCTCATAATAGAATGATAGCAACAACCATAACAGAATGTCGTAGGCCGTTTAGACCACTAAGAATTTGTTACAGAGATTGGACTGTCATTTATTGCGACTTGTAGGTAGTTAGATTTTATTTGTTGGAGTTTGGATGAGAGGTCGGATACATCTATGCCTAGTAGTAGGTTGTTCATATTGGAATGGGGAATTTAAAGTCAGACTAGCCAAACTCAAAGATTGGCTTCCAAGTAGCTAATGGTGGACTTGCAACAGGATTTTGCTGAGACTGCTTTTGATAGCTTCCAAGAGTTCGGCCACCTTCAAGATTGATCGAGGGTAGGTGTGAGCATTTGGACTGGAGAACAGAGAGGGAATGGTAGGATCTTCAATGAGGACTATGGCCAAGCTTTCTCGAAGGAGCTTCATCGAGACAATAGAGGTCTAAGATTGACTGGGGACTGAGAAGAGTGAATGTTAAGACTCAGGGCTTCTTGCTGGTGCTGCTCTAACTTCTTTCAGAAGTTTGGCTAGAGAAAAATTTGAGTGAAGAGGAATTTAGTTGGCCAGTATCCCTAATTTGTGAGATTGATGAGATTTGCTATCTATGGTGAAAGAATTTAGCCTCCTTCAAGGTTGACTGCTAGATAAGGTCGGGCTATGCTGGGATTTGATACTTGATGGAATTTTACTATCTATCTTTAGCTAAAGATCGAAATCAGCTGAATGGCAGCTCTTTTCACTGTTCAAGCTCATCAAGCCCAGGTTTGGCATGCCTTCGATAGGTTATGCAATCATGGAAAGAAAGCTAAGGGTTGTCGCTAGGAAGACTATTTGGCATTTATGAGCTGGAGGTCAACCTTCCAAATTTGACTAGAACAAGGGGGCAGTTTGGCTGAAGCTCAAAACTAAACACCATTGCTCCAAATAGTACCATATCAACATCAGGTAATCCATTGGATTTTGATGGGAGCAATTTTACACGCAATACTTGTCCCTTTACTTTCGAGTTTGAAGTTCGAAAGAAGGAAGTACAAAAACTATGATTGCCAAAGTCCTTTTTTGGCTTTCCGCTCTTGTAAGATGAAAAGTTTTGGCTTTTCTAGACTGGTGCCAAAATTTCTTCCATGCTGAATGATCCAAAAAAGCTTCCATTTTTAAATTCTTCCAGCACCAAGCTCCACATACGGTGCCATAAATGCACTGTCAGACATCTACCGAAGTCATGATTGGTTGGATACGTGGCAAACAAGGTTGGGCAGATCGTAATGGCTTCCTGACCTCTCCTGGCTATTTATGCACCCTCTTCCTTTCGATCTTTTACTTCTGCCCATATTCTTCTTCTCTCTATTTTCTTCTTCATCGTCTGCCTTTTTATAGCCTGAGCACCTTGTTCCATCTTCTTTCATGATTTCTCTAGTCATTGACGCTCCCCCATTCGCCTTTCATTTTTCCAGCTATCCTCTCAAAATCTCCAATTGATGTTATGTTAGTTCCCTAACCTTCTTTCTGCTTTTCCCTACTTTTCTTTCATCTTTTCACCCTTTAGTTGTTTTTCAAAAAAGTTTTTTTTTTTTTCTCTTAGAAATTTCTTTTGATTTTAAGAAGTTTTCTTTGATTTAGTTTGATCCAAAAATATTCTCTGAAATATCTTGGTCTAGCAATTCTAGGAGCTCGATCTAAACTTCCAAAATTCGGACCTTATGGAAGAGACCAAACTCAGAGATGCACCTCATCCATGTTTTATATCCAAAATCATTCCCTGCTCTTTGTCTTCTGAAGACCTTTCCCTAATCAAAATCTTGTATGGGATTTCTTTTGAATATGAACTGGAGCATCCCGGGCTAAGTGACCGAGCTTGTGCCCCTCCCCCGGGTTGCCTTTGTTATTATTTGAAAGCTTTCCATGTTGGATTGAGACTTCCCCCTACCTCCTTTTGTAATTGCACTTTTTTGCTTCTTAGACGTATCCTTGGCTTCCGTCATTCCATACTCCTTCAGATTCATTATAGGGTTCCTTGTTCTCGATCTGTTAGCCAAAGTCCCTCCCACCATTTCTTTGTTTCAAAATTACTTCATCCTTAAGTGTCACCCTTTTGCTAAAGACTAGTGGTACTTGTCCTTCCAGTTTAGCAAGAAGGAATTACTTAAGGGCACCCCTTCCTCCATCCATAATTGGAAGGGAAAGTTTTTTTTTTGTTTCCTATCTTTCTATAAAATTAGGACTTCCTCCCTGGGGATAATTAAGAGACTTAGTCCATCGAGCTCCAAGATTAGAGAGAGAAGATCTTGATTTTGTCAACAAAATAAATGTCTATAATGTTCCTTCTTTGTTCGAACTTGTTGATATCTATGAAGGAAAATCTCATTTTCTGCCATAGGATCATGCAGATCAGATTAGATCTAGGATAGATTTTTTTAAAAATTTTTAAATGATCCAATCAGATCTAAGAGTTCTTAAATTTGATCGTACTGATCTGATATTAAAAATTAAAAATAAAATTAAATCACATTTAATTTCTTATCTTGTTTGGGTAATCTGATTATCCTGTGATGATCCTGATCTTTCTTAAGGTTCGAAAAGGAGCCATGCATGCGCTTGACCTCTACCAGTATCCTCTTGGGTAGGATCTGAATATCTTCTTGCGAATCTTTCCTCCAAAGATCAAATCTAAATCTGATCTGAAGAACCTTCAAAATAATTTCAAAAGGCAGCTTGTCTGTCACACGAATACCATCGCATAGATGCTGAACTCTTCACCAATTTGATTGGATCTTCTTCTCTGACTTGCACCCAACTTTTGGCACGTAGAAGAAGGGGAGAGAGAGGATCAGAGGGGGCATGGAAGAAGGAAGGGGCGGTAGCATATGGATGTGGCAATCCAAATTCCCCAAGGGCCTTATGCACTGGTGTTTTTATACAAGTTCCTTGCACCATCTAGACTCCTAAGTGATCAAGCAACTCATTAGCTTGATTATCTAGGACTCCAATCTGATAACCTACATTTCCCACCTGATCTTTATCAGGTTTTGTCAACCAAAACTCCTCCCAAGTTGGCAAGAAGAATGGATAAGGAGGATTCCATGGTGCATGGGACTCCTCCCTTCAAGAGTTTGATCCAAATCAAACTTTATTAGCAACCCAATCTAGGCACTACTAAAAATCATGAAATTGGGCTCACCCAATGCATGACTCAAGTTGAATCACATATCCAAAAATTAGAGCAAAATTATTTTCAGAGAATTTTCTAGAAGCCTCTGATCAGGTGATCCTCAGTTCTCTCAATTAAGTCAACTTTTGACCCTAGTCCAATTTCTCCATGAACGGATTTAATTTGTACAATTAATCTAACCTTGATAGATTTCAATTAGATAAAATTAAACTCATTTAGGATACAAAAATGAGTCAAATCAAATTTAACTCGATTGCAATGAATCAAAAATATTATAGAAGGAGAAAGTCAGGCTCAATCATGTGCTAGCACGATTATCTTGAACCTAATTGGATCTTATCCAAATCAATCAAACTGGATTAGCTCAATTAATGACATCTAGATCCAAACTCATGTGACCCAGTTAGGTTTAGTTCAATATAGTAATGATGAAGGAAAATCCTATTTCATGACACAGGATCATTCAGATCTGATTAGATCTAAAGAAATATTTTAAAAAAAAAATTTCTAAGTTCATAATCAGATCTAAGACATTCTGGATCTAATCCTTTAAGATCTAATATTAAGATTAAAAATAAAATTAAATCTAATTAATTTCATACCTTGTATTTTGGCTAATCAGATTACCCTATGATTATCCCGATCTGTCCTGAGGTTCTAGAAGGAGCCATGCACGCGCCTGGCCTCTTCCAGTATTCACTCAGACAGAATCTGGATGCCTTCTCCTCATTAATTTTTTTTTCAAATATTTGATCTAAATCTGATCTGGAAGTCCTTCAAAATAATTTCTGAAAGCAGCGTGTCCATCTTACGAACATCGTCGCATAGAAGCTGAACTCTTCATAAATTTGATTGGATCTTCTTCTCAGATTTATTTCCATCCTTTGGCACATAGAAGAAGGGGAGAGAGGATCATAGAGGGCATGAAATATGGAAGGGGTGATGGCCTTTGGATATGAAAAATTATTTTTTTTCATGAAGGGCCTTGGTGCAAGGGTTCTTATACAAAAGCATAGCGCCAAGTTAGAGTCCCTCTTTGACCAAAATCCTCTTTTATTTGATGATTGGGACTCCTAATCCTAATCTCGATGAAAATCCCAAGATCCCATATGATTTTGATGCCAAAAATCAATCTAGAAGGTGGTGGTATGAGTAGATAAGGAAGAGTCCACTATGCTTAGGACTCTTTCCTTAAGAGTTTGATCCAAATCAAACTCTATCATAACATAGTCTAGATACATCAAAAAATCACAAAATTTGGTACACCCAATATATGACTCAATGCCTATGACATATCAAAAGAATAGATCAAAATAGTTTCCAAAAAATTTTCTAAAAGCCTCTGATCAGGTGACCTTCAATCTCTCAATTAGGTCAACTTTTTACGCTAGTCCAATTTGACTATGAATGGATTTAATATCTACAATTAATCTAACATGGACTTATTCCAATTAGATGAAAATAAACCCATTCAAAATATAAGAATGAGCCAAATCAAATTTGACTCAGTTACAATGAATCAGAAAGGTTATAGAAGGAGAAAGTTAGGCTCAATCATGTGCTAGCATGATTACCTTGAACATGATTGGATCTAATCCAAATCAATTAAGCTGAGTTAGCTTAATTGATGACATCCACACCCAAACTCTTATTTGTGTGATCCAATTGGGTTTGATTCTATATGGTAATGAGATATGTCACGATCTTCATCATCAACATCATCGAAACACCTTTCGATGGATCAGAACTTTTCTGATTCATATAATTAAAATGATTAATTATCAAAATCATTCTAATTGCTCTCAAAATCCACCAGTGATACCTAGCAGTATATGGTGGCAACCCATCAAAATCATAAACGTACCTTTTGATGCAATTACCTATGTGATTGGGTTCTTCTATCTTAAGTCCGGACAAGATTAGGGTTAAGGTGAACTCATCAAACCCAATGTTCGTCATATGAATTAATCATTTGATTCAAGTCTAATGTGAAATCCTAATAGAAACTCTTTATATCATCTTTACCCTGAAATGGCTATGGGCTTAAGGACTCAATCTCATGATTATCATAGAGCTACTCCTCATCTACCGAGGTAGACAGATCCCTTATTGATACAATCCAATTCCTACAATGAACATGCTATAGCCAACATACACCTCAGGGTTTCGAATGGCTAGTAAATTGAGTTATGGTATAGTCAAACTATAACACCCTCAAGGTGAACTATCGATGCACCTCAAGTCAAAAAATCAGAAACACCTACTGCAGCATCTAGCCAGTCATCGACGAGAAGATAGATTTCCTTATGACTACTCAAGGTGGTCAAGCTTGGTACTCTCGTTCTCTAATGAGTACCTATACTCTTGCTCCAGTGTCTCCACATCATAGATTCAAGATACATCTATCCTAAGAAAGTGATCGTACACTAATCTTCTAGATCAATCACCATCCTCATGATGATCCTACGGTCGAGAGTAGTTTATGAGTTAATTATGAAAATTCATGTCTTAAATTTTCAACTCTTGAAAATATGAATTGTCATTACCATTAACTCAAAGGATGTATCATAGATACTTTAAATACACACTATGATAGAAAATAATCTTTTTATTAATTTATAGTCAAAATTATAAAATTATCCTTAGAAGTGTATTACAAGTGTCAGCTAATCTGGCTTCTAAGGCACACATCTAACAAACTTCCACTTGACCTAAAGCCAATTGGCTATAAATATAAGTCCCATCTTCTCGAGGTGGGCTTCGATCTTCTGCTGGCTCAATGGCATTATCAGCGGATCAGCAGCATTATTTGTAGTATCAACTCGCTTGACCTTAACATAACCCTTCTCGAGGTAATTACAGATGAGGTGGTATCACCACTTGATGTGCTTGGATTTCTGATGAGATCTCGACTCCTTAGCTAGGACTATGGTGCCATTGTTATTGCAGTATAGAGAGACGGCATCTAATGGCATCACTCTAAGCTCTATGGTAAACTTCTTATACCATAATGCCTTCTTTGCACCTTCCAATGTAGCAATGTACTCTGCTTCCATAGTGGAATCTGCTATCACAGTCTGCTTGGAACTCTTTCAGCTGATAGCACCACCATTGCACACATCCAGACTTTCAAATGTCGACTTTTGATCATTCATATCGAACATAAAATCTAAGTCTGTATGCTCCTGGACTTTGAGTTCTCCATTACCAAAGACTAGAAACATATCCTTAATCCATCCCAAGTACATAAGGATACATTTCACAAAAATTTATTGCTCTTCACTTGGATTAGACTGATATCTGCTCGTGACACTCACAGTATGGGCAATATCATGTCGCATACATAGCATGATGTACATGAGGCTCTCTATTACTGAAGCATAAGGGATCTTGCTCATACGTTCAATCTCCTTAGGTGTGTTGGGACACATCTTCTTTAAGAGATGAATGCCAAATCTGAAAGGTACCAAAACCCTCTTGGAGTTTTTCATGCTAAACCTTTTTTGCACCTCCTCTACGTATATCTTCTATGAGAAACCTAGCATCCTGTTCAGCCTATCCCTATAGACCTTAATTTGTAGAATAAAGGATGCCTCTCCTAGATCCTTCAAGGAGAGTTCTTTAGACAACCATATTTTGAATATGGTCAACATGAGAATGTCATTTTCTATTAGGAGGATGTCATCCATGTATAGTACGAGGAAGACAATAGTGCTCCCATTGACCTTTTTGAATACATATGATTCCTCCTCATTCTTGGTGAATCCAAATAATTTAATTACATCATTGAAATGAGCATTCCATCTCTAAGATGCTTGCTTAAGTCCATATATGGATCTTTGCAGCTTGCATACCTAGTGATCATTATCACTGGATGTGAAACCTAGCGGCAGTTCCATATAGATATCTTCTTCAACATATCCATTTAAGAATATCTTTTTCATGTCCATCTGCCATATTTCATAATCAAAATATGCTGTAATAGCAAGTAATGTGTGGATGGATTTGAGCATAGCTACTAGCAAAAAATTATCCTGATAGTCAATGCCTTCATACTAACTATATCCTTTTGCTATGAGCTTTGCTTTGAATGTCTCTACATTTCCATCAGCACCAATCATTTTCTTGAAGATCCATTTACATTCAATAGGTACTATACCTTCAGGTGGATCTACCAAGATCCAGACATGGTTTGAGCACATTGAGTCAATCTCTGACTTCATTATCTCTAACCATTTCTTGGAGTCGATATATGATATCGCCTCATCATAGGTTTTGGGATCATCACCTTGAACTCTATTTTTTGTGAGGAACATTTTCTCTATGTCCTCTGAAATAGTACCTAAGTACCTTTCATAGGGATGAGAAATCCTTTTTGATCTACAAGGTGGACGAGGTAGTGATTGAACTGACCAAATCTGATTGGGTTCTATAGGTTCGTTGGCTCATGGCTCTTGGAAGACTTTCTCCTCAAGTTTAATCTATCTTCCGATGCCAACATCTTGAATAAATTATTTTTCAAGAAAGATGGTATGTCGACTAATAATCACATTATGATCTTCCAGAAGATAGAAAAAATATCCTAATGACTCTTTAGGATATCCAATAAATCAAGCTTTAAAGAACCTAGACTCTAATTTGTCTGCCTGTTATCTCTTGACATAAATCGGACAATCCCAAATTCTAAGATGACTCAGACTTGGTTTCTTACCATGTCATATCTCATACTATGTGGTAGGAACAATTTTAGATGAAATCCTAGTCAGTAGATATATAGAGGTCAACAAACTATGTCCCAAAAGAAACTCAGGGAGGTTCGTGAAGCTCATCATGGATCGAACCATATCTAATAGGATCCGATTTCTCGATTTTGAAACTCCGTTGAGTTGAGGCATTTTAGGTGGAGTCCATTGAGAGACTATACTATTATCCATAAGATAGTTTAGAAATTCTCGACTAAGGTATTCGCTTCCTCGATCTGATCGAATAACCTTAATAGATTTTTCTATTTGTTTTTCTACTTTGAGTCTGAATTTCTTAAACTTTTCAAAAGCTTCAGACTTGTGTCGCATCAAATACACATATCCATACTGAGATAAATCATCGGTAAAGATGATGAAGTAGATATAATTGTATCTGACTGGCATATCAAATGGGCCACATACATCAATATGTACTAGGACAAGTAGGTCTATGGCCCTTTTCCCATGTCCCAAAAAAGGAAGCTTGATCGTTTTGCCATGAAGGCATGATTAAATCGAATATGACTCAAAAGTCAATGAACCCAAAAGCCCAAATTTTTCCAATTTGTTAACCCTATCTTCAGCTATATGATCTAGCCTAAGGTGCCAAAGATTCCAATCATTTAGACTATCCCTAGGTCATTTTGATCCTATCACATTCAAGTGTTGCTCGATGTTGAAAATAGAAACATCAATATGTAACTGATAGAGACCATTTATAAGGAAACTACTTATAATTTTATTTCTTTCATAAAGAATATTACAATGGTCCTTAAGAAAATTAATTATATAGCCTTTCTATGCTAAACATGAAATAGAAATCAAATTTCTACTTGCTACAGGCACATAAAAATAGTTTCTAGGTAGTCTAATCCTGATGGTAATCATAGAGGATAGGTTTCCATGGCTATAGTCAATATTTTTGCTCCATTTTTGATAAGTAGGATCATCTCACCATCCCTCAGCCTCCTACTATCCTTAAGACTCTGCATAGAAGTGCAAAATGAGCACTAGAATCAGAGTCAAACATCCAACTAGATGCAGAAGAAACCATAAGATTAGATTCTATAATGAGCATACTTTCAGAAGGACCTGCCTCCTTCTTGTTCTTTAGGTTGGCTAGGTAAAGAGGGTAGTACCACTTTCAATGGCCATCAGTGTTGCAATGAAAATATTTTCTTTATCAGCAGCCTTCTTCTTCGACTCTGCCTTCTTCTTCTTCCCATATGCATATCGTAGTTCATGATGAACTGTCCATACGCATTAGTCAAGGACTACAGAATTATATCAATTTGCAGATCCTAATCTAACTTGACATCGAGCTTTTCAAGCTCTTCTAAGTCCTAAATCATCATCAGATAATGATCTTGGACCGACTGCCCATCACGCATCTGAGCCTTAAATAGTCTTTTAGTGACTTGATATTTGGCTGCATGACTCTGTTCACAAAATAACTCTTACAGATGAGCCAACATTTGACAGCTAGTCTTAATGTCTTCATGTTGGCGCTGGAGCTCATTAGACATTGATCCCAACATATAGTACCTAGCTTTGTTATCTTCATCCATCCACTTCTCGAGAGACGCTCTCTGATCAGCAGATGGACGGGCTGATAAGGTAGGAGGATCTTGTTCCAACACATGAGTCAACTTCTCGAAATCCAAAATAATTTTGAAGTTTTGGATATAATCCTTGTAGTTGGGTTCGATCAGTCTATAGATGTCCAGGATATGGACTAGTGGGTTGGATGCAGACAGCTTTCTGTAGAGAGTCAAAGTTTCTAGTTAGATTTTGTGATTAGATTTAATCAATTTATTTAGAAATTCTATTTTAGATAAATTAGACTCCCACTATTTATTCGAATCTCTACACTTTCTTGGCATAGATACGAAAATCTCCATGATCATTGATTTTTAGTGAGTGGTGCGGTCCCACCAATTGGCTCACCACCTCACCTAACAATTATTAGTGATGGGTCAACCAATGAGTGGATAATTTTGTCCAATGATTCTCTAATCATGGTGCACCCAAATCTGATCTCTAATTCATGAAGCTCAACATGTCCAAAATATTGCTCTACTCCTTAGTTAAGTCAGACCCACCATTTGCATGAATTGGATTCTTGATTGGTCCCTCACCATATTCAAAATATTGAACCCAACCCATCCTCCAACTCATAGCATCCAATGCCAAATAGACATGGTTGCATCTTTTTGGTGTAATTGAACTACTGTATCCAGCCGAGAATAATCTACTCTAGAAAGGGCCCGCACATTTACAATGGTGGAAAATCTTTGACTTAATATTTTGTTAGAAACATTTAATTTAGGTCTCTTTAAACTTGACTTAGTTATAATAATTATGACTAACCTAGTGGCATGGGTCGGCTCAAATTGTTAGGCACCTTAAATTAGAACTGGGTCAACACAAATGGCCAGGTAAGTGAGTCCGATGGATGGGATATGCCATTAACTCGATAAGAATGCATTCAGATCGAGTAGCTCTTAATTAAAAACCAGTTTATCATATCTACCAGACTTACCTTAGATACCAAATTGTTGAATCAGAATCAATTGGATTAGCCTACAATCCAAGCTCAAATCGTAGAGCCAAATTAGGTCTTGACTTGATCGAGTCACATCTTAATGTGATTAGATCTTGACCTAGACTTAATCCTATTAGGCTGGTCAAATCTAAGCTTTCTTTGATCCTACCTAACTAATTCTTGATTTAGTTTGATCAACCACTAGACCTAATTGAGCAACCCAAGCCCGAATCCAATTTTATGAATATGTCTTAGATCTAAAAATTTATAATTTTTAGATCTAATTAATTTTATAATCTTAATTCTTAATTAAGTTTTAGATTCATGAACAAAATATGTAATAAAAATTTTAGGATTTTAGGATCTAGATTTTTGCAGAAAGATAAGTTCTGATTTTTGATTAAGGACGAACGCATAGCACCCGTATACACCATAAGAACACCCCATTGAATGGAAGGAGAGGGCTTTTAAACTTTACTTTGTTCTTATGATGGGATGGCTATGGGGCACTCCTTAATCAAAAATATAATTTTCTACTACAAAACTAGTTAGATCATATGTCATATATAAAAAAATTTAACTAATATATGTCTTGTGTACATCTCATGTATCATCAATATGCATACTTTCAGATCTAAAATATCATATATTAAATCTAAAAAATAAAATTTTAAATTTGATCATATCAAAATTAAAAATATTCTAGACATCCTATAGAACTATTCTATAAATAGTCTAAGCATGCATCTTTCATATCCCATATGAAATAAAATAAAAATTAAAAATTTTATTTTTTATTTTTTAGATCAAATTAAAATAATTATAATATCAAAAAATTAAATAAATCTAAAATTATATTTAATCAAATTAAATATATGATCATACTAGACTACACATAGAACTATTCTATACCTAGTCTAGTCATGCATCTCATATATATTAGATCTAAATAATTTAATTTTTTAATTTTTTAATTTTAGATATAATCACATCTGATGTAACATCTAAAATTTTTTAATATCAGATCATAAACAAATATAAAATCAAATCTAAGGTAGATCTGAAGAACTGCTAATGCAGCTCTGATACTAGTTGAAGGAAAATCCTATTTTTTAGCACAAGATCGTTCAGATTTGATTAGATTTGGAGAAATATTTAATTTTTTTTTAAGATCATAATCAGATTTGAGACATCTCAAATATAATCCTTTAAGATATAATATTAAGATTAAAAATAAAATTAGATCTAATTAATTTTATATCTTGTATTTTGGGTGATCAGATTATCTTGTGATGATTCTGATCTATCCTGAGGTTCTAGAAGGAGCCACGCATGCGCCTAGCCTCTACCAGTATCCACTTGGGTAGGATCTAGATATCCTCTCCTCATAAATCTTTTTTTCAAATATTAGATCTGCATCTTTTCTGAATGTTCTTCAAAAGAATTTTTGAAAGCAGCATGTCTGTCTCATGGACACCGTCGCATAGATGCTGAACTCTTCATAAATTTGATTGAATCTTATTCTTAGATTTATTTCCAACCTTTGGCACTTAGAAGAAGGGGAGAAATAGGATTAGAGAGGGTATGAAAGATGGAAGGGGCGACAACATTTGTGAAGGAAAAACCTAGTTTTCTGGATCAGGTTCATTCAGAACTGATTGGATCAATAGAGATATTTCAAAAACTTTTCTCTTGAATCCAGATCAGATATGAGATATTTTAGATCTAATATTATTGATATAATAAAATAAAATAATAAATTAAATCTAATTTAATTTTATCTTATTGTGGATAATCAGATTACCCTGTGATGATCCTGATGTCTACCTGAGGTTCTGGATCTAGCCATGCAAGTGCCTGGTCTCTACCGGTATCCACTCGGATAGGATCCGAAGATCTCCTTCTTCTTTATCACTTCTCTAAAAATTAGATCTGAATCTAATTTTGAAGATCTTCAAAATTCTTTTTGAAGATATGAGTTTTCTCTTGCAGTAGTGCTGCCTTCTTCCTTTTTCTATCGCCTTTCTCTTGCTTGAATCACACCAAACTTATGCCCAAAAATTCTTAGGGGTGGGTAGGAGAGAGAACACCTGAAGGTGGCATGGAAGAGGAAGAGGGACAGTCTTGTGGCATGGGCAATGGGTCAAAACTCTTTGATCTTGGCACAGATAGGATTTTTATAGACCCTATTGCGCCATGCAGTGCCACATCATCTCGGCCAATCATGGCTTTCTGTGCAATCAGATCTAAATCTGATTGATGGGATGACATCATCTGATCCAATCAGATGAGGGTCCCACTGAATCATTCTTAGATGGCACCAAGATTGGATCAAAGCAGTCTTCTAGGCGCCATCCAAGTAGAATCCCCAAAGCAACTAGAGTCCCATCTGTATGGGACTCCAGATGCTTTATCCATGGGCGCATGCCTCCCTATGCGTGCACCCCTTATCCATCTACTTTTTAGCAGGTGGACTGATCCAAAATCTCTCTCCTATGATGGCTTGACACATGAACAGATGTCTAAGTATCAAAGGTCAATGTTTGACCAAATGTCTGAAATAGGATTTAGCAGGTGACGAAAAATGGCAAGGGTTGTCTCAAATTCATCTCATAAATTAAGACAACCCTTTTCTAACCTAGACAAGCTCCAGTCAGACCAAGTAAGGGTACCTAAGTTAGCCCAGACATATTTGGCTCAGTCGAGACAAACTTTAATGATAATTAAAGAAGAACATTAGACTCAATCGTGTGCTAGCATGATTTTCTTAAACCTAATTGAATCTAAATCAAATCAATTGAACTAGGTTAGTCCAATTGATAATATCTAGATCAAAACTCTTATTTGTCTGATCCAGTTAGGTTTAGTTCCATATGGTAATGAGATATGTCACGATCTCGACATCATCGAAACACCTTCCGATGGATCAGAACTTTTCTGATTCAAACAACTAGTATGATTGATCATCTAAATCATTCTAATTGCTCCCAAAATCCACTAGTAACACCTAGCAGCATATGGTGGTAACCCATCAAAATTGAAAATGAACCTTTCGGTGTAGTTACCTATGTGATTAAGTTCTTTTATCTTGAGCCCTGACTGGATTGGGGTTAAGAAAATCTCATCAAACCTTAATATCCATCATATGATTAATCATTCGATTCAAGTCCAATGTGAAAATCTTAATAGAAACTCTTTCTATTATTTCACTCTGCCATGGTGATGGGCTTATGGACTTGATTTTAATGATTATCATACAACTACTCATCTACCGAGGTAGATAGATTTTCTATTGGTGCAATCTAATTCATACAATGAACATGCTATAGCTAACATACACCTCAGAATTTTGAATGGCTAAGAGATCGAATAATGGTGTAGTCAAACTATAACACCCTCAAGGTGAACTACCGATGCACCTCAAGTCAAAGAATCAGACACATAACTATAGCTTCGAGCCAGTCATTGATGAGAAAGTAGACATCCTAATGATTGCTCGAGGTGGTCATGCTTAGTGCCCTCATTCTCTAACGAGTACCTATACTCTTGCTCTGGTGTCTCTACACCGTAGACTCAAGACTCATCTACTATAAAGAAGTGATTCTACACCAACCTTTCGGATCAATCACCATCCTCATGATGATCCTACGACCAGGAGTATTTTATGAGTTAATAATGAAAATTCATATCTTAAATTTTCAACTCTTGAAAATAAGGACTATCATTGCCATTAACTCAAGGGATGTATCATAGACACTAAATATACATTATGATAGAAAATAATTCATTGTATTATTTATAGTCAAAATTATAATTTTGCCCTTAGAAGTATATAATAAGTGTCAGTCAATTTTGGCTTCTAGGACACACATATGTAACAAACTCCCACTTGACCTAAAGCCAATTGGCTACAAATCTAAGTCCCATCTTCTCAAAGTGGGTTTCGATCTTCTACTAGTCTAATGGGTTTCGATCTTCTAAAAGCGGAGTCGACTCTCTTGACCTCGACGTATCCTTTCTAAAGATAATCGCGGATGAGGTGGTATCGCCACTCGATGTGTTTGGATTTTTGGTGAGACCTTGGCTCCTTAGCAAGGGCTATGGTGCCATTATTATCGCAGTACAGAGGAATAGCAACTGATGGCATCACTTTGATCTCTACGGCAAACTTCTTATACCAGAATGCCTCCTTCGTTGCTTCATGGCAGTGATGTATTCTGCTTCCATGGTGCAATTTACTATTACTGTCTATTTGAAACTCTTCTAACTGACAACACCACCATTACACACAAATAGATTTCTAGATGTCGACTTTCGATCATCTATATCAGACATAAAATCAGAGTTAGTATACCCTTGGACTTTGAGTTCTCCATTACCAAAAATCAAGAACAAATCCTTAGTTCTTCTTAAGTACCTAAGGATACATTTCATAGAAGTCCAGTGTTCTTCTCCTGGATTTGATTGATATCTGCTTGTGACACTCACATCATGGGCTATATCAGGTCGTGTACATAACATGGCATACATGAGGCTCCCTATTGTAGAAGCATAAGGAATCTTCCTCATGTACTCAATCTCGTTTGGTGTGTTGGGAGACATTTTTTTGTAGAGATGATTGTCATGTCTAAAGGGTACCAATCCCCTTTTGGAGTTTTTCATGCTAAACTTCTTTAGCACTTCCTCTATGTACATCTTCTATGAAAGACCTAGCATCCTATTCGATCTATCTCTATAGACTTTGATTCCAAGAATGAAGGATGCTTCTTCTAGGTCTTTCATGGAGAATTCTTTAGATAACAATATTTTACTATGGTCAACATAAAAATATCATTTCCAATAAGGAGGATATCATCCACGTATAGTACGAGAAAGACAATAGCACTTCCATTGACCTTTCTGGAAAAACATGGTTCCTCCTCATTCTTGATGAAACTAAATATTTGATCACATCATTAAAATGAGTACTCCAACTCTGAGATGCTTGCTTAGGTCCATATATGGACCTCTGCAGCTTGCATACTTTGTTATCAGTATCACTAGATGTAAAACCTAGCAGCTGTTTTATATAGATATCTTCCTCAAGATATCCATTTAAGAACATCATTTTCACATCCATTTTTCATATTTCATAATCGAAATAGGCTGCAACAACAAGTAATGTGCAAATGGATTTAAGCATGGCTACTGGCGAAAAGGTATCTTGATAGTCAATGCCTTCATGCTGACTATAACCTTTTGCTACTAATCTAGCTTTGAATATCTCTACATTTTCATCTGCACCAATCTTTCTCATGTAGATCCATTTACACCCAATGAGTACTATACCTTTTGGTGGATCTAGCAAGCTGCAGACTTGGTTTGAGTGTATCAATTTAATTTCTGACTTCATTGCCTCTAATCATTTCTCGAAGTCGATATCTGATATCACCTTGTTATAGATTTTGGGATCATCAACATGAACTCCATTACCTACGAGGAACATTTTCTCTACTTTTTCTAAAATAGTACCTAAGTTGACCTGCTTTTCAATGCCACCATCTTGAATAAACTATTTTTTAAGAAAGATGGCATGTTGACTCACAATCACATTGTGATCTTTTGGAATGTAGAAATAATATCCTAATGACTCTTTAGGATATCCTATGAATCGAGCTCTAAAGGACCTATAGCCTAACTTATCCGCTTGTTGTCTTTTGACATGAGCCAGACAATCCCAAATTCTGAGATGACTTAGACTTAGTTTCTTACCATGCTATATCTCATACGGTGTGGTAGGAACAGTTTTAGAAGGAACCCTATTCAGCAAATATATAGTAGTTAACAAACTGTGTCTCCAAAAAAAATTAGAGAGGTCTGTTAAGCTCATCATGGATTGGACCATATTTAATAGGGTCTGGTTCCTCCGCTCTGAAATCCCATTGAGTTGAGGTATTCTAGATGGAGTCCATTGAGAGACTATGCCATTCTGCTTGAGATAGTCTAGAAATTTCCGACTAAGGTATTCACCTCCTCGATCTGATAGAAGAATCTTAATGGATTTTTCAGTTTGCTTTTCTACTTTATGTCTGAATTCTTTAAACTTTTCAAAGGCTTCAGACTTGTGTCTCATAAGATACACATATCCATACCGAGATAATTCATCAGTGAAGGTTATGAAGTAGATAAAATTGCCTCTAGCCGGCACATCAAATGGGCCACACACATCAGTATGTACTAGGATAAGTAAATCCATGGCCCTTTCCCCATGTCCCACAAAAGGGAGTTTAGTCATTTTGCCATGAAGACAAGATTCACAAATTGGATATGACTCGAAAGTCAATAGACTCAATAGCCCAATTTTCTTCAACTTGTTAATCCTATTTTCTACTATTTGATCTAGTCTAAAGAGCCATAGATACCTATCATTTGGTCTATCCCTGGGTCATTTTGATTTTATGGCATTCACTTTTTGCTCAGTATTAAAAATAGATACATTAATATGTAACTGGTAAAGACCATTAATAAGGAAACCACTTGCAATTTTATTTCTTTCATAAAGAATGTTACAATGATCCTTAAGAAAACTAATTACATAGCCTTCTAGTGCTAAACATGAAATAGAAATTAAATTTCGGCTTGCTGCAGGCACATAATAACAATCCTTAAGTACTAAATGTAAACTAGATGGTAGTCAAAGTGGATAAGTTTCCACAACCATAGCAGCAATCCTTGCTCCATTTTCAATACGTAGGATCATCTCACCATCCCTCAGCCTCCTGCTATCCTCAAGACCGTACATAGTAGTGCATAAATGAGCACTAGAACCAGAGTCAAGCATCTAATTGGATGCAGAAAAAATCATAAGGTTAGATTCAATAATGAGCATACCTCTTAAAGGACCTGCCTCCTTCTTATTCTTCAGGATGGCCAGGTATGTAAGACAGTTCTGCTTCTAGTGGCCATAAGTGTTGTAATGAAAATACTTTTCTTTGTCAACGGCCTTCTTCTTCAGCTCTGCCTTCTTTTTCTTTCCTCCTTCCACCTTCTGCCTTTTCACAGACTTCTTCTTCTTTCCAAAAGATTTTCTCTTGGAAGAAGTCCATTCCATCATAAATACTGAGCCTTTAGAACCTTTCATTAAAACTCAGCAGTAACCAGCATGTTCATAAGCTCAGCTAGAGTATTTTGAAGTTTACGCATATGGTAGTTCATGATGAACTGCCCATATGCATCAGTCAAGGATTGCAGAATTATATCATTCTACAGATGCAGGTCTAACTTCACACCGAGCTTTTCAAGCTCTTCTAAGTTCTTGATCATCATCAGATAATGATCTTGGACTGACTATCCATCATGCATTTTTGCCTTGAATAGTCATTTAGTGACTTGATATTTGGCTGCGCGACTATGTTCATCAAACATCTCTTGCAGGTGAGCCAACATCTGGTAGGTAGTCTTGAGATCTTCATGTTAGCGCTGAAGCTCATCAAACATCGAGCCCAACATGTAGTATCTGATCTTGTTATCTTCGTTTGTCCACTTGTCAAGAGATGCTCTCTGTTCAGCGGATGGCGACCTGGTAAGGTGGGGGGATCTTGATCCAATACATGAGTTAACTTTTTGGAATCCAAAATGATTTTGAAGTTTCGGAGCCAATCCTTATAATTGGATCTGGTCAGTCTATGGGTGTCTAGGATACGTGCTAGTGGGTTGGATGCAAACATTTTACTTTTTCTATAGAGAGTCAAAGTTTCTAGTTAAATATTATAATTAAAACTTGACCAATTTATTTAGGAGTTTAATTTTTAAACAAATTAGCTCCCACTATTTTCTTAGATTCCTATACTTCCTCTATAGAGATGCAAAAATCTTCACAATTATAGATTTCTAATAGGTGGTGCAGTCCCACCAACTGACTCGTCACCTCACCTAATAGTTATTGGTGATAGGTTAGCCAATGAGTGGATAACTTTCCATCAATCGATAAGAACCAGGCCTTTGGACCTCCAATGATTATCAACTGATGGACTCATTATCATCCACTTTAATGGGAGGCTATGATCCAATTATCATATAACCATTTCATTTTAGGGACCTAATAATTTTAGAGGATTTAATTTATAGAAGCGAGTAGGTCAGATTAACTAGCTTGTCATGATCCTCTCACTAACTTCATCAAGTCAGCTTAAGGAGGATCATTAATACGCTGATCTAGGAGTACCTAAATCAGTCAAACTGATTTACCTAGTTGACATGGGTTAGCTCAAATAGTTAAGCAATCTGATCAAAACATAATCTCACCAAGAGATCAAGTAAGTTTGATCGGTGGAAGGATCTACCAGGCTTCCCTTAGACACCATCAGAAATGACTAGGTAAGCAAGCTGCCAATTAAAAATCACTGGCCTGGTTTATCTTAGACACCAACTAGTTTAATTAGTTTTAATTAGATCAACCTAACAATTCATGCTAGACCATGTATTCAAGAATCAAGTCCATCTTGGGTCTTGTTAAAGACATGGACTTGACCAACCATAACTATTGCAATTGATCTAGAGAATTCTTGATCTAATCTAAGATAATAATTGATTAGATTTAGTCAATTCTCTAATTAAGTGCATTCTTTAATCTAACCCTAGGTCTAACCCAATTAATGGAACTAATCCCCACTAACCCATTAACCCAATGTGTCATGATTCATGTCATAGGATCTTCAATTTACAATCCAAGAATCTAATCAAACAACTTCTTAATTCTTAATTAAGTTTTGGGCTAAGAATTGGGGTTTGGTTTTTCGAAAATAGTTTTCATGTTTGTAAAATAATTTTACAACATGGTTCTATCAATCAAATTGCATGTTTGATTCATAATTAATATACAAGAAATATAAACATGAATCTACTTTAGATCTAATCTAAACAGGTTCATGTAATTAAAATAGTTTCAATAATAATCAATCATAAATCTTCCTAGATCAAATCTAACATATTTATGAAGATTAAAATTGGATTAAAATATATTTAATTAGATCATAAAATCTCTTAGATCTAATCTAAAATTTTATGATCAATATTTTAGATCAGCACGTACTATGACAATCTATTCACTATAAGGGATAAACCGTACAGCAGGATAACCTTATGGCAGTCTGTGCAATCAAAAATATTTTATTTTTAAATCTAAAACTATTTTAAATTTATTAAATTATAAATAAAATTAGATCAAATCTAATAAATTTATGATTAGAGTCAGATCATCATGAACTAGGACAACCTATTCACTGTAAGGGGTAAACCTTATAGCAGGACAATCTTATGATAGTTCATGAGATCTAAATTTTATTTTTATTTTTTTTAAAATTTTAAATTTAATAATTATATTATAAATTAAATCTAATCTAAGAAATAATCTAAACATGTATAAAAATTATGTAATAACAACCTGGCTCTGATACTAATTGAAAGAACCAGATCAAGGGTTTTACAGGTAGATCTTGAAAACTTTTTCAAGATCTTACAACGAAAGATTTAAATAAATCAAATATTTATTTAAATAAATATGTAAACATCTAGATCTCAGATTTATTATATGATCAAGGTATGATATTAAATCAAAAATTAAAATAAAATAAGAAAGTAAAAGGTTGATCAAATCAACCTAGATCTACACTACATCAAATGCATGTATAAAGTTAATAGATCAGATCTATTATCCTAGCAAGTTAGACATTCTAACTTACTGATCCAGGCTTGAGGATGATATCATGAGCCACACACATGTCTGATCTCTAGGAGTCATCCACACGAGCCGACGATCTCTGTACTGAAGTCCGATGCAGGAAATCAGTATAGCATGCTAGTATTGTGTTGATCCTTCTTCAACGATCGATCCGATGCTCCCTTCTTCAAAATTTGGACTCTCCAAAATATGAGAAGGAAGATGAGAGTTTACTGATCTGAGACTCTCTCAAAAAGAATTCAAAAAAAAGGAGGAAAGATTGAAAATAAAATAGCCCTAGAAGAAGACCCTCTTCTTCTTCTCTTTTTTCTCATCTAAATACCTAATTTGGTGCTTATGGAACCCCCATGCCCAAGAACCCACTTCCTCTAATTTTTTGCACACCCAAACCTCTCTCAAAGCTTTATATTCCATAAAAAAATTAGAATAAAATTCATCTAATAATTAGAGAAAAAGAAGAGTCTAAGTTAGATTAAAATCCTAGACTAGGAATGTCCAAACATAGGAAGTTGTTGGGGCACCCAACTCTTAGACGGTTGGGCGTCTCCTACATAATTATTGACTTGGACCAGCAAGGGAGGGTGCATAAAAAGGAAGATTATTTTTATAGAATAAAAGAAGAATTAATTAAAAGAGGGAGCAGCACTCAGGGAAAAGTGTTTTGGTCAATAAGGATTCTACTTCATAGAATTCTAACTAACTCCTCTTTCGACCTGGTCTTCCAACAAATTATCTTATGCAAAAAGGAGAAGAGAAAGAGGTCGTGAGAAGCCATGGGAGTGGAGAATTTTCACATAAGAAATAAAATAAAAAGGGCATGGGGTGTGAGGATTAAGTGGCGCAAGTGATAGGGAGTCCTAGTCACACTAGGACTCCTATTTTGACTTGGTCAAACAAGATCTTTTAACCAAAAAAATCAAGAGTAAACCAACCCAATTAAATAAAGCCCAAATTCTTTTAAGAAATTAATTAAATTAGATTAAATTAGATTTAATTTTGATTTATTTTCTAATCAAATTAAAAAATTAGGTTAATCCGAGTCCTAGTTAGACTCGGACTAGTTCTTCCTTGCACTTGGCTTATCCAATAAACCAATTGGATGATCCAATCAAGCACAAACTAAATCTAATTAAATCATATTTAATTATACTTAATCTTACCCTATTGGCTTAATCAAATTAAGCAAATTAGCAATCCAATTGCTAATCAATCCTCCTGCAATACTTGCACTAGGTTAAATACCAATTGTATTGATTGTTTAACCCTAGAACGATCCTTAATCATTGATCAACTATCTAATCAGATCATAAGATCTAATGTATTTGACCTCATAGGTCCGAACCTAAGTTGATAGCATAGGAATAAATTTTTGTACCAATCAAACTAACCATCTAGCAATGATACCTGATGGTTGGATAGGTCAAAGGTGTAAAACACCATCCTTAGAATCCATATGGATATAGTTTTCATATAATTCATCCCCTTGACCACAATGCTTGTAGGATACCTCAGAGTTCAACTGTCAACTCTGATTTGGTTGTCCATATTATATTTTAAAATATCAAATCTATTTGATGGATTATCCTAGCTAAGGTTTTGTTATATTGAAATACAGTGATACATTCTTTTCCAACTCTTGAAGTGGTCAATTCCATCCTGATCATACTCTGACTTTGCAAGTACTTGATTGTGCCCTGAATTCTTTCATTACTGAATTAGAAATTCAGTTAGTCTGGTACCAAGGCACAGTGAATTTCTTGCAAGTCACTGAGGTGATGTCAGGTCTAAGGGATACTTATACCTATACCCCATCAGAGACATTCTCGATGGTAGAATACTCTGAAGTTGGTCACGTTCAATGATGATGCATCCATACATCTCACCTGTATGCCATACCAGTATCTTCATACTCCTTGGTTAAGAGGACAACCAACTTATATGGCATATAGCGACCTATGCTCGATAGACACTGTTGTCCTAATTAATAGCCTATCATTTGATCGTGAACAAATTTAAGGACTAATCGATAAATCTTTTCTTTATCGAAACTAAACAATCCTAAGAACTTTATCACAACAATGGAGTTCATTAGAAAATATAAACTTATGATGAAAAAGATGTCAAAATATTTTTATTAATTAATAAATCAATTATAATTACAAAATAACTCAACCATCAATAGGCTGACGATTGGCTTTGGAATATTATTCCCAATAGCTATGATCTAGTTATCACAATAACCATTTCATTTTATGGATCTAATAATTTTAGATGATTTAATTAATTTGATTTAGAGAAAGTGGGTCAGATGAACCGGCTTATCATGATTCTCCCACTGACTTCATCAAGTCAGCTTAAGGGAGACCATTAATAGGCTGATCAAGGAGCACCTAAATCAGTCATACTAATTTACCTAGCTAACATGGGTTAGCTCGAATAGTCAAATGATCTGATCAAAACATAATTTCACCAAGAGATCAGGTAAGTTCGATTGGTGGGAGGGTCTACCAAAGCTTGCCTTAGACAGCATCAGAAATGGTCAGGTAAGCGGGCTGCCAATTAAAGACCATCAATCTGGTTTATCTTAGACACCAACTGATTTAATTAGTTTCAATTAAATCAACCTAACAATTCATGCTAGACCTCGTAGCCAAGAATCAAGTCTATCTTGGATCTCATTAATGATATGGACTTGACCAACTATGACTATTGTAATTGATATAGAAAATCCTTGACCTAATCTAAGACAACAATTGATTAGATTTAGTCAATTCTTTAATTAAGTCCATTCTTTAATCTAACCGTAGGTCTAATCCAATTAATGGATCTAATCCCCACTAACCCATTTAACCTAATGTGTTATGATTCGTGTCTTAGGATCTTCAATTTACAATCTTAGATTCTAATTAAATAACTTCTTAATTCTTAATTAAGTTTTGAACCGAGGGTTGGGGTTCAGCTTTTTGAAAATAATTTTTATATTTTTAAAATATTTTTACAATATAGTTCTATCAACCAAGTTGCAAGTTGGATTCATAATCAAAATGCAAGTAACATAAACTTGAATCTACTTTAGATCTAATCTAAATATATTCAAGCAATTGAAACAGTTTCAACACCAATCAATCATAAATCAACTTAGATCAAATTTAACATATTTATGATGATTAAAATTAGATTAAAATATTTTTAATTAGATAATAAAATTTTTTAGATCTAATCTAAAATTTTATGATCAATATTTTAGATGAGCTCGTACTAGGACAATCTTTTCACTATAAAGGGGTAAACCTTACAATAGGACAACCTTATAGCAGTCCATACAATCTAAATTTAGATCATGCATGTTGATCTAAATTTAGAATAATCCACACGTCCACACGAGCCCAAGAACATGATCTAAGATCCTGATGCAGGAAATCAGCACAACATACTAGTATTGTGTTGATCTCTCTTCAACGGTCGATATGATGCTTCCTTCTTGGAGACTTGAACTATCCAAAATATTAAAAGAGGAAGAGAGATTTCAGATCTAAGACTCTCTCAAAGAAATCTTAAAAGGAGAAGAGAACATCAAAATAGCCCTAGAAGAACACCCTCTTCTTCTTCTCTTTTCTCTCACCTAGATACCTAATTTGGTGTCTATGAAATCCCCACACACAGAGGTTCTCTCTCCATAATTTTTGCACACCTCAAAGCTCTCTTAATAGTCTATATTTTACAAAAATTTTAAGCCAAAATTCGTCCAATATATATAGGAAAAGAAGAGTCCTTGTCCAGGTCAAATATTAGACAAGGAAAGGTCAAATAGGGCAAGTAAAGGGGTGCCCAACTCTTGGGCGCTCCTCTCCAATATTTTTGGCATGTACCAGGAAGGAGGGGCATGCAAGAAAGGGCCTTTCTCATGTAGAGTAAGAAAGAAAATAATAGGGAGAGGGGGTGGCACCTATTGGGAAGAGTTTAGGTTTGTTAGGACTCTATCTCATAAAATCCAAAATCAAAACAAACTCCCTCTTAGACTTGGTCCTCCACCCAATTACCATATGAGAAAGAGAGAGAGAGGGGGGGCATGCATGAAGACCAGGAAGAAAGGGATTTGTCACACAAAATAAGAAAAGAAATAGGGCGTGGGGCATGGAGGCCTAAGGTGGTGCAAGGTGGAATCCTAGTCTTATTAGGATTCCATCTTTGACTTGGTCGAACATGATTTCTCAAACCAAATTAAATAAAAAATCAAGTCAACTAAATTAAATTAGATTCTAACCAAATTAAAAATTTAATTAAACTATATTAAATTAGATTTAATTCTAATTTAATTTTCTAATCAAATTAAAAAATTGGGTTGACCAAAGTTCTAGTTGAACTAGGACTAGTTTTTTCTTGCACTTGGCTTATCCAATAAGCCAATTGGACTTGATCCAATCAAGCCCAAACTAAATCTAATTAAATCATATTTAATTACACTAAATCTCAGTCCTTTGGCTTAATCAAATTAAGCTAATTAGCAATCAAATTGCTTATCGATCCTCCTATAATGTTTGCACTAGATTAAATATCAATCATATTGATTGTTTAACCCTAGAACGATTCTCAATCATTGATCAACCATCCGATCAGATCATGAGCTCTAATGTATGTGACCTTATAGGTCTGAACCTAAGTCGGTAGCATAGAAATAGATTTCTGTACCAATCAAAGTAACCATCTAGCAATGGTACCGAATGATCGAATAGGTCGAATGTGTAGAACAACATTCTTAGAACCCATGCAGATATAGTTTCTATATAATTCATCCCCTTGACCAAAATGCTCATAGGATAGCTCAAAGTTCAACTGTCAACTTTGATCAGGTTGTCCACATTGTATTTCAAAATATCAAATCCATCTGATGGATTATTCTAGTCAAGGGTTTGCTATATTGAAATACAATGATACATTTTTCTCTAACTCTTGGAGTGGTCAATCCCATCTTGATCACACTCTAACTTCACAAGTACTTGACTATGCCCGAAAGCCTTCTATTACTAAATTAGAAATTTAGTTAGTCCGGTACCAAAGCATAGTGAGTTGTTTGTAAGTCATTGAGATAATCTCAGATTTAAGTAACATTTATACCTATATCCCATCAGAGACATTCTCGATAGTAGAATGCTCTGGAGTTGGTCATGTTCAATAATGATGTACCCATACATCTCACTTGTATGCCATACTAGTATCTTCACACTCCTTGATTAAGAAGACAATCAATCCATATGGCATACAGCGACCTATTCTCGATTGATGTTGTCGTCCTAATTAATAGTCCATCATTTGATCATGAACAAATTTAAGAACTAATTGATAAATCCTCTCTTTATCGAAGCTAAATAGTCCTAAGAACTTTATTATATTAATGAAGTTCGTTAGAAGATGAATACTTTATGATGAAAAATATTAAAAATATATTTTATTTATTAATGAATGAATTATAGATACAAAGTAGCTCAACCATCAATAGGCTGACAATTAATTTTGGGATACATTTTTCAACATAAGTCACTAATCAATCTGCTCTTGATCAACCATTAGATCAGGTAGGAATCTCTAGTTTGTGTGATCCTGTAGGTTCGAACCTAAGCCGGTAGCATAGAAACCAATTTTCTGTACTAATCGAAGTGACCATCTAGTAATGGTACCTGACATTCAGATAGGTCGAATAGTGGAATCATAATATTCAGAACCTACGTGAATATGGTTATCGCATAATTCATCCATTTGACCTCTATGCATAGGATGACTCAGGGTTTAACTATCAATCCTGAAAGATACATCCAAATCTTATCTCAAAGCAATTAGTCCTATGATCCTTCACAAGGACAACCCTGGCCAAGGCTTTACTAAATTAAAATATGATTGAACACAGCTCCTGAGTCTAGGAGTGGTCAATTCCATCTTGATTCACGTACCGACTCCTCAAGTACTTGACTGTACCAAAAATCTTTCATCATTAAATTAGAAATTTAGGTAGTTTGGCACCAAAGCACAGTGAGTTACTTAGAAGTCACCGTGGTGATCTCAGGTCGGAGGGATAATTATGCCCATATTCCGTTAGAGCAATTTTTAATAGTAGAAAAGCTCCAGAGTCAGTCATGTTCAATGTAGATGTACGTCTATATCTCACCTGCATGCCATGCCAGGGTCTCTGCACTTCTTGATTAAGAGGACAACCAACCTATATGGCACACAACGACCTATACTTGATAAATATTATCGTTCTTGGTAACAACATATCATTTAGTCGTGAACTTAGTTAAAGACTAAATGATAAATCCTTCTTTGTCAATTCTAAATAGTCCTAAGAACTTCATTACAATAGATAGAAGTTTATTAGAAGATGAAAGATTTATGATTAGAAAATAGAATAACTTTTATTCAATTAATAATTCATATATAATTACATGAAATAGCTTAATCATCAACAAACTGACAATTGGCTTTGGGACACTATTCCCAACAATCTTCTACTTGGCCTAAAGCTAATCGGTGTAGTATTATATACCCATCTTCGACTTGAAATCATCGAACTCCTTCACTATAATGGCTTTAATGAATGGGTCGGCCAAGTTCTCCTTCTCATCGATCTTTTGAGGATCAACATCAGCTCAATCCACGATCTCCCAAACAACATGGAAGCAACATAGAATGTGCTTCTTCCGCTGGTGTGGTTTGGATTCCTTCGCCTGAGCAATGGCCCAGAGCTATTGCAGTAGAGCAGAACTGGACCATCTAGGAAAGATGCTATTTCAAGCTCGATGATGAACTTCTTCAGCCATATTGCTTCTTTGGTAGCATCTGATGCAGCAACATACTTTACCTCACATACTAAATCGGTCATGATGTGCTGCTTGGAATTTTTTCAATAAGCAGCACCATCATTAAGGACAAACACATACCCCGATACATTCTTGCTGTCATCATGATCAGACTGAAAATCGAAGTCCGTAAACTCCATAAGTTTCAAGTCTGATTCACCATAAATAAGCTAGTGATCCTTAATATTTCTTGAATACTTTAGGATGGTTTTAACAAACTTCTAGTGGTTCTCCCCTAGATCATATTGGTATCTACTCACTACTCCTAGTGAGTACACCACATTTGGTTATGTACATGTCATGGCGTACATAATAGAACCCACTGTCGAAATATATAGAATTATACTCATACTTTTTCTCTCCTAAGGTGTTGTCTGACAATCCCTGTTTGAGAAAGAAATTTCTTGATCTATCGGTAGACATCCCTTCTTGGAATTCTGCATGCTGAACCTCTTCAGCATAGTGTCTATGTACGTAGACTAGGACAACCCCAGCAACCTTTTAGATCTATCTTCATAGATCTTCATCCCTAGGATGTAGGAAGCTTCTTCCAGATCTTTCATGGAGAACTATGACGACAGCCAGATCTTTATTTCTTGTAATGCATGAACATCATTTCTGATTAAGAGAATGTCATCCACATATAGAATGAGGAATACAACTGCTAGACCATTAGTCTACTTATATATGCAGGGCTCTTTTTCATTCTTAATGATGCCATACGTCTTAATCATCCTATCAGAATGTATATTCCAACTCCAAGATGTCTACTTCAATCCATAAATGGACCTTTGAAGCTTGCACACCTTAAATTCATCTATGGATGTGAAACCTTTAGGTTGTATCATATACATCTCTTCACCAAGCTCTCCACATTGGAAAGCTGTTTTCATATCCATTTGTCAGATTTCATAGTCTAGATGCGCAGCGATCACAAGCTTGATCCGAATAAACTTAAGCAATTGCCACAGAAGAAAATGTCATCATAGTCAATACCATAACATTGGTGATAGCCCTTGGCAACTAGACAAGCTTTATAGATCTCCACCTTTTCATCTGTGCCTCTTTTCCTTTTGAAGATCCATGGGTTTTATCCCTTCGGATGGGTCAACCAATATCCATACATCATTGACCTTCATGGACTCTATTTTGGATCTCATGGTCTCAAGCCATTTTTCAGAGTTAGATCTCTGCATTGCATCTATGTAGGTGATCGGATCCTCATCGTTCTCATCAAGTTCGATAGGATCACCATCCCGGACCAAGAAACCATAGTATCTATCCAGCTAATGTGGTACTCTACTAGATTGCCTTAAGGGTGCAGGTTCAGTAGGCTCCAAATTAGATCGAATCAAATTCAGTCAGGTTCAGCAACATGTATCAATTCTTCTATCTATTGAACTTTCTCAAGTTCGACCTTAAAGGCATTAGTCCTTTCACCAAGGAACTCCTTTTCTAAAAAGACTGCCTTAAGGCTGACAAACATCTTTTATTCATTAGCTAGATAGAAGTAATATCCTTTGGTCTCTTTTAGATACCCTATAAAACTATACTTGTCAGACCTAGGTCCAAGCTTGTCCGTTACTAAATGTTTGACATAAGCTGGACACCCCCAAACCCTAAGGTGTGAGAGTATTGGCCTACGTCCTGTCCACATCTCATATGGCATTTTAAAAATAGACTTACTCAAAATTCTATTCAGAATATAACAAGCTAGCTCGAGTGCAAATCCTCAGAGAGAGATTGGTAGTCCAGCAAACCTCATCATAGATCAAACCATGTCCAACAGGATTCGATTCCTCCTTTCGGACATACTATTATGCTGTGGTATTCCAGGAGGAGTCTATTGGAAGAGAATCTCATTCTTCCTAAGATATGTCAAAAATTTACTGAAAAGATACTCATCCTCTCGATCAGATCGAAGAGTTTTAATAGTCTTCCCAGTTTGCTTTTCAACTTCATTAGGAATAGTTTGAACATTTCAAACGACTCCGACATATGCTTTATTAAATAGACATACCCATACCTCGATAGATCATTTGTGAAGATTATGAAGTTAGAATATCCACCTCTAGCGCTTGTACTCATGGGTCCACATACATCAGTATGTACTAGATCCAGGAGTTCACTTGCACATTCACCCTTTCCAATAAAAGGTGACTTGGTTATCTTCCGAAGAAGATAAGACTCATAGATTGGTAGTGATTCACAATCACTAACCTCAAGAATTTCTTCTTGAGCCAACCTATTTATTCTGTACTTATTGATGTAACCTAGTCTACAATGCCAAAGGTAGATATCTGACACATCATCTATTTTAGAGCATTTATCGAAGGTTTGGACTACGTTAATAGGTTGTGATAATAGATATATTTCGTTATTCAATTATCCAACATAAACTGTAACACCATTCAAAATGATATCATAAAAATTTGCTTTATTGAAAACTGATAACTGTTCTTGGTCAAAAGGCCTACAAAAATTACATTTAATAAAAAATTTGGACAAAAGTGATAATCACTAAGAATAACTCTATGAGAATTGATTACAAGGTAAATGATTCCTAAAGTTAAAGCTGGAACTTGTCTTCCATCTTCAACGTTGAGGAATCTCTCATCTTCACCAAATCTCCTACTGACCTGTAAACCCTACATTGAATTACAAATATGATAAGAACTTTCGATATCTAATACCTAGGCAGTAGTATCTTAAATTGAGAAGTTGCAAGGGATTATCATATAAATACCTTGCGCAGCAACTACTTGCTTCCTTCTTGGCCTGCTCTTGTCTAGGATGGTAATGTATTGAGGATAGTTTCTCTTTCAATGCTCCTGCTTCTTATAAAAGAAGCACTCTGCCTGACTCTGATCGAACTTGCACTTCTTGGTCTGACCCTGTGCAGACGTCCCAACATGCGGCTGTACCTTCTTACTCTTCTTCTTCTTATTCTTCTTTCCTTTCTTAAAGGATCGACTAGATGAAGATCCACCCACAACATTCACCAATCCCTTTTGGAGCTGATGATCCTTCTCAATGTTTTGTAGCAACCCCAATAACCCATGGTAGTTCACTACAGGCTTTGTCATTCTGAAATGAGTAAGAAAAGGGAGAAAGGCCTTGGGCAATGAATTTAGGATCGCATCCTTCTTGAGCTGCTAATGTAGGAAAAAATCCAGCTTACTCAGGCATTCAATCAACTCAATAACGTACAATACATGATCAGTGACTGACGCTCCATCCCTCATATGAGCATTGAAAATAGCATAACTAGTCTTATGCCTTTCAACGTCATCAGGCATGCCAAAGGAGTCGTTCAACATTTGAAGCATCTCCTTGGGCTAGGCATTTTTAAACTTATGGCTGAACTCATCATTCATTGCCACCAGCATAATGCACCAAATGATGGTGTGGTCATTGAGCTACTTCTGTTAAGTATCTCTCACCACCTTAATAGCATTCAGGGCTGGCTTTTTAGGTGCCGGATTAGTCAATATGTATAAGATCCGTTCATGCTTCAGGATGATCTTCAACTTTTGATACCAGCTATCGAATTTGGGTCCCATGAGTTTGTCATTATCCAATAATGACCAAAACGATAGGATAGTGGTCATTTCTACAAAAAAAAATATAGATTTAATTAGTATATGAATTATTTACTCTAGGGACTTAGACTTTAGTCTAAAGGTCCTCCCACTATTTTATTTGAATCAGTAGACTCAACCTCCAATTAAAGGAATTACACCTAATTCTTTAGTGGGTACTAGAATCCACATAGACTACACAAGTCCAATTTTGGTTGGTCAACCTGTGTGCACCTATGGGTAGGTTCATAATCAATTATTTCACCAAACAACTTCTAGTAATTTAATTTTTATTCTGAAAGTCTAATCAGTAGGCTTTGACCTCTACTGAAAAGATCTAGTTAGGTCCAACCATTAACATGACCATATTTGGTGCATCAGACCAACGAATGATCAGGCCTGACTTTAGCTGACCAACCCGACCACCATTAGAAAGACACGATCAAATTATCATATTATAAATGATAATTCTATTAGTCAATAAGCATCAAGTCTTCGGACCTCCAATGATTATTAAACTAATGGACCCATTATCACTCAACTTAATGGGAGGCTATGACTTAGTTATCACCATAACATTATCATTTTAAGGATCTAATAATTTTAGAAGATTTTGTTAACCAATTTTAAAAGAAATTAACCAGCCAATTTAGATTCTCCCACTGACTTCACCAAGTCAAATTAATAAGGACCTAATTCAAGCCAGCATTAGGAGCACCTAAATTAGTCAAACTAATTTACCAAATTGACATGGATGATCCCAAATCATCAAGTGGTCTAATCAAACCCTAATTCATTAGGATGGCTAGGTAATTGAGATCAGTAAAAAGGATATGCCATTAACTCATCAAAGACTGAATCAATGCCATAAGCTCCCAATTAGAAACCACTAGGCTGAGCTACCGGACTTACCTTAGATACCATCTGGTTCATTAGTTTTAATTTGACCAACCTAACAATTTTAGGTTCAACTGCGTAGCCATGAATCAAGTCCATTTGGTCCTCATTAAAAGCATGGGCTTGACCAACTACAACTATTGTAATTTGGTTTAAAGAGTTCTTGATCTAATCTAAATCAAATTTGGTTAGATTTAATCAATTACTCAAATTTAGTCCATTCTTTAACTAACCTTAGGTCTAACCTAATTAATGGATCTAACTCGACTAACCCGATAATGCATATTTTATGCTCAATATCTTAGGATCTTTAATTCATAATTCTAGATCCTTATTAATCAGACTTAATTCTCAATTATGTTTAAGGCTGAGGGTTAGGGTTTGGCATTTCAAAAATATTTTTTAAATTTTAAAAGATTCTCTACATCCTAGCACTATTTCAATAAATAGGTTGACTCATTTCAAAAATGAGTCGGCTTATTTCATAAACAAGCACTAGATGTAGGTTATATCACATAAAACCAGCCAATTTAAACCCTTACCCAACTTTTTAGTCCAAGCCGGCCTGAATCCCATCCGAGCTGGCCTGAACAGAAGTCAAGAAGGCATGATTTCTGAGACAATCGGCTTGGACAAAAAGCTAGAAGCCTAACATTCCCATCGGGCAGGCTCGGATCCCATCCGAGTTGGCCCGAATTGAAGCTAAGCCGGCTTGATTCTTGATCGAGCCAGCTAGAGCATCAATTCAAAAAGCATATCATGGCTGGCACGCTGGTCGAGCTCAATTTCTAAGCAAGCCAACTCGATCGATGAACAGAACCATCCTATGATCCTATTCATGTTTAATCTAAATCTATGTACTCTACATAAAAATCATGAAATCATTTAGATCTAATCTAAACACTAAATAATGATAAAATTTAGATTAAACATATTCAAACATATCATAAAAAAGAATATTAGATCTAATCTAATATTTTTATGATCAGTATTATAGATCGTAACGTACCAGGACAATCTCTTCACTATAAGGGGTAAACCTTACAGCAGGACAACCTATAGTCCGTAAGATCATCAATTTTATTTTTTAGATTAGATTGTTATTTAGATCTAATCTAAAATAATCTAAAATATGCATACATAATACATCAAAGAACCTACTACTCTGATACAAATTGAAGAAAACATGCAGGGTTTCTAGCTCAACTTTCAAATTTTTTTTCAAAAATTATATGCAGCAAAAGCTATTATTAATCAAATTATTAATAAGAGCTATAGATCTAATCTAAAAACCCTACACACTATAGGATCTAATGTATCATATATGCATGCATATCTAAAAAATAAAATAGCAAGTACAGTAAAACTATTTTACTACTTCTATGTGTTCAGAACATGTTATCTTTTCATGGGTAGATGTTCTCCGCAATCTGATCTCCTCGGTGTAGACCGAATCACCATGATATAGCCATACAAGTGTCTGGCCTTCATGGATAATCCACACGAGGTCTAGATCCCAATCAACTCCTCCCGAGTGCTAGCTCGAATAGATGTCTTCATGGCTGATGTAGATCAAACTCCTTCGATCTTCTTCATGGGGTCTTCAAACATTTTAGATTCCGATCAATGTAGATGATGATGAATAGGAGGTCTTTTGGTTGAATCTATGATGTCATGACCCTCGTAACTCATAGATCTAAATTCCAAATCCTATATAGATTCTAGGGTATGCTCTCTCCCAAAACCCTTTGTGTCTAGAACTCTCTTTCTTTTGTTTGGATTTCTCACGTACAGGAGGAGGGGTTCATGCATGTAGAGAAACCTTTTCTCTTCACTCTTCCTTCCTCTCTCTCTTTTCTTTTCTTCTTCACATTCTCACCTTCTCACCTTGTGCATGTCCGTAAAATTAGATTTTATATATGCAGACACATATGGGAGGCGTGAGGATTTTAGATAAGATGGTTGGCTTGTTCATTCAAACTCAAACTTCTTTGAGTTTGAATAACAACCAGCCTATCTTATCTACATCAGGCATAAGAAAGGAAGCAGGTGCGCCCTCTTGTGCATGGATTTCTTCATGAGAATTCTCAATTCTCATGGAGAAAAGGCTGGTGCAAGATCAGGGTGATGTGGCACATAAGACTAGTCAAGATAGCCTTTCAAACTTTATCCAATTAAGATCCAATCCAAACTAAGTTGGTTAGGCCCAATTAGACCAGATTAAATCCAACTTATTTAGACTTAATTATGCTTAGTTAAATTCTAATCAAATTAAAAATTAACCAAGCCAAACCTCTGATCAAATCAGAGATTAAATCTCCTTGATGATTAGATCATCTTATAACCTAATCAGATCAAATCCAAATGAATCAAATTCAATTGATCTTGATCCAAAAATAATCACTCAATCAAATTGAGTTAATTAGTGATCAAATCACTAATCAATCTTCTCTTGATCAACCATTAGATCGAGTTGGAACCTCTAGTGTGTGTGACCCCGCAAGCTCGAACCTAAGTCGGTAGCACGGAAACTAATTTTCAGTACTAGTCAAAGTGACCATCTAGCAATGGTACCTGACGTACGGATAGGCTGAATAATGCAATCACAATATTTAGAACCTACGTGAATATGGTTACCACATAATTCATCTCTTTGATTTCTGTGCATAAGATGATGTGAGCATGAAGTGGCACTCTCATGTCTTAGAAACATGAGGAGATAGATCATGGAAAGATGGAAGCGAGCTGAAAGAGAAATCTGCTCTCCTAGCAAAGTTTAGAAACTTAGTCGGCTCACCCTGAGATTGGGTTGGCTAAGTTGGAAACTAGGCCAACTCAGTCTAGGATTGGATCGACTAGGTCTCAAAGAAAAATCTAGACAGAAAGCAGTATTTTTGGGCTATTATCATGGTACACAACTGGGTCAGCTTAGTCTCAAACTGAGCTGACCCAATTACAGGTTAGCCGACTTAGTCTGAAACTGGACCAGCTTAGTTTTTGTAGGTTATTATTTTGTGTACGTGGGTTATTTGAGTTTGAAAAATTTTTCTATGAGCTTGGGCTTGATCCTTCGTAAAGTATATATATTCTAGAAACAGGTCAGGATTGTAATGAGGCTGAGATATACTTAATAAAAGCTCTTTTCTTTTGAAAATCTCTTCTTCTCTTCTTCTCTATTCCTTGAATTATTTGATCGTGCTTTCATAGTAATCTCTGAGAGGTTCTTTCTTGTTGCTTTACTGATCACCGACGGTCATATCGATCCATGTGGAAAGAGTGTGCATTCCCTATAATTGGTGTCAGTGTGGTATTGCATGGAAGGAAGGAAGACACCTAGGGTTTACTACATCCAGGATCTATTGCACTATGTTTTATCCTAAAACTTCTAGTTTGCTTCATGGCTGTCTCTAGATTAAGGTGGAGATTGTTTACATGGAGGAATGGTGATACAAAAGTTTGAAAAGAGGATCTAGGGCTAGTTAGATCTTCTTTGAAGGGTGGTGTTACTGGTGTGTGTGATCATGAAGGATGTTAGAGATTTGTTCTTGACTTATTTAAAGTCATGGGATCAAGTGGATTCAAGGTGGATTTTAAGAAGTTCGATGGCAAGGAGAACTTTACCCTATGGCAGCAAAGAGTAAATGACTTGTTGGTTCAGTAGAGGATCTACAAGGTCTTGATAAAAGAAAGTTTAGAAAAGATCAGTGCTAAGGATTAAGAAGAGTTGAAAGAAATTGCTTTTAGCATAATTCGGATGTGCTTGGTCGATCGGGTTTTGCCCGAGGTTTGCACTGAGACTATGGCAAAGGGGCTTTGGAAGAGACTAGAGAATACATACATGGGGGAGAACATGACCAATAAGCTATGGTTGAAAAAAGAGCTGTATAGTTTGAGGATGCCAGAAGGTGGAGATCTTGTTGCACATATCTAAAGGTTCAATTAGGTGTGTTCTAAGGTGATGAGTTTGGATGTGAAGATCGACGAGAAGGATCAGGCGTTACTGCTATTATGTTCTCTCCCAGTTTCATATGATGGTCTCATAACAACTTTAGTTTATGGAAAGGAGATCCTAAACTATAAAAAGATTGTTGGTATCCTCAAATCAAATAAGCAAAGAGAAAAGATCTGCAAGGGAGACCCTAAGTCTGAGATCTTGGCTGTGAATGAGAGATAGGGAAGATCAGAGGAGAAGGCAAGAGGAAAATTGAAGGATGGGTCAAAGTCTTACGATTAGAGGAAGATGACAATGAAATGTTACAAATGTCATCAACCTGGACACCTGAGGAAAGATTGTCTCCTTTTGAGATTAGAAAAAGGGAAGACCAGCAAGAAAGATGATACAGTTTTTGTGAGCAGTGGAGAAGACCTGCTAGTTGTATCAGATGAATCCACATAGTGTGATACTATATGGATATTGGATTCAGCATGCTCGCACCACTATACTTCTCATCGGAAGTGGTTTGCTACCTACCGAAAGGCCGATGGTGGAAGTGTCAGCCTTGGAGGTGATCATCCATGCAAAGTAGCTAGAGTTAGCTTTATCAGGGTGAAGATGTATGATGGGATTATTCGTACATTATCAAATGTCAAGCATGTACTGAAGTTGAAAAAGAATTTGATTTCTTTGGGCTACTTAGAGGAGCAGGGTTATGCTTTTAGTAGCTAGGCTGGGAGTGGATGTCTGAAAATTTCTAAAAGAGCTTTGGTGGTGATGAGAGGTAGAAGACCGAGCAACAATCTTTACAGAATGGAAGTTTCAGTGATGAATGATAGTGCAGAGGTGCTAGCAGCGGCACGGGAGGAGCAGATTTTATATCAGCTATGGCACTATCGGATGGGTCTTATGAGTGATTGTGGACTCACAAAACTAAGCAGAAGAGATATAACCCCAACCCTAAAGAAGGAGAGCATAGATTCATGTAAGTCGTGCATCTTTGGCAAATAACATAGGATGAAGTTTGCCAGAATTACCAAGCACAGCGATGGAGTGCTGGACTTAGTGCATTTGGATGTGTGGGGACTAGCTCCTGTATCAAATACTTTATCACTTTCATTGATGATTTCTCAAGGAATGTGTGGGTTTATCTGATTAGAGAAAAATTAGAGGTGTTTTCCCAGTTTAGAGCTTAGAGAGCTAAGGTAGAGAAGGAGTTAGAAAGATAGGTGAGGTGTCTGAGATCGGACAATGGAGGGGAGTATACAATTCTAGAGTTTAGGTGGTACTGTGAGAAAGACGGCATCAAACACCATTACATGGTGAAGATGACACTCCAACAGAATGGTATCGCAGAAAGAATGAATCGGACACTAATCAACAAGGCACGAAGTTTGAGGCTGCAGACATCAGTCCCAAAGTCCTTTTGGGGTGATGCTCTAACTTTTTCTTGTTTTCTTGTGAACAGGTCCCCTCATCATAGGCTGAATGGAGGCATTCCAAAGGAGGTCTGGAGTGGAAAGAAGGTGGAGCTTGGCCATCTGAAAGCCTTTGGTTGCATAGCCTACTATGGGACTCTCAGGCACAGAAGTCAGTGATCAGTAGGGATGTTATCCTTGATGAGAAGAGCATCTTGAAGAGGTTTGGAATAGATAAAACTAGAAAAATAAAGATGAACAGTGGTGGCCAGTCAGAGAATAATGGCATGCATGTTACATCCACTTATAGGAGTATTCCTGTTGAGGTGGAGCTGGGTAGAAAAGTATCATCTTAGATTAAAAATTAGCATGATGGGCCGGCAGTTCTGACAGATGTGCAGGAGCAGCCACAAACATCAAGCGGAGATATACCGGTGGGAGTGGCTTTTTACAAGCCCTAGCATTCTATTAGGAGGTTGGTCAGATATGGCATTGATGAGGTTATCTCCTATGCACTCGTCACTGCTAATGGAGATCCAGAGAATTATGCAGATGTCATGGAGAGTGAGAATCGTGATTCATGGATGCAGGCTATGATGAAGGAAATGAAATCACTTGAGAAGAATCAGACATGATAGCTGGTGGATCTTCCAGAAGGTGCTCGACCTATTGGCTCAAAATGAATGTACACAAAGAAAGAGGCACCTTCAGAACAAGATGAAGTCAAATTCAAAGAAACGCTAGTAGCAAAGGAATACTCACAAAGGAAAGAAATTGACTATACAGAAATTTTCTCGCCTATGGTGCATCATGAAGGGAAAAGCCTTATTTTCTTGATTAGGTTCATACAAATCTGATTGGATCAAGAGGGATATTTCAAAAAAATTTTCTCTGAGATCCTAATTAGATCTGAGACTCCTCAGATCTGATCTTATTGATCTGATAATAAAAATAAAATTTAAAATTAAATCTAATTTAATTATACCTTTATTTTGGATAATCCAATTATCCTATGATGATCCCAAAGTTTGCCTGAGGTTCTGGATGTAGCCACGCAAGCTTTTGGCCTCTACTGGTATCCACTCAGACAGGATCTAGAGATTTTCTCCTTCTCAATTAGTCCTCCAAAAATTAGATCTAGATCTGACCTAGAAGATCTTCAAAACTGCTTTTGAAGAATAGCCATTGTCTCTTGCAGCAGTGCTGCCTTCTTCCTTTCCAGCGCCTTTCACTTGCTTGGATCACACCTTATTCACGCCCAAAAGCCCTTGGGCATGGAGAGAAGAGAGAGGACCAGAGGGTGGCATGGAGAAGGATGGAGAGAGGCTTTGCAGCATAGGCTAAAGGTAGAAGCATTAAATTCTATGTGCAGATAGGGTTTATATAGATCCTACTGTGCCATGCAGTGCCACATCATCTTGGCCAATCATGGCCCTTTGTGCAATCAAATCTAAATCTGATTGGTGGGATGACATCATCTGATCCAATCAAATGAGAGACTCTCAAAATCCTCCTAAGGTGGCACCAAGACTGGGTTAAACAAGACTCCTTAGTGCCACACAGTTTAATCCCTTGAAACAATCCTGGAGGCCCATCAGAACTAAAAATGAACCTCTCGAAGCAGTTACCTGTGTGATTAAGTTTCTTTATCTTGAGCCCCGATTGGATTAGGGTTAAGATGATCTTGTCAAACCCTAATTTCTATTATATGAATTAATCATTCGATTCAAGTCCAATGTGAAAATCTTAATTGAATCTTTTTCTATTATTTCACTCTGCCATAGCCATGGGCTTATGGACTTGATTCTCATGATCATCATATGTCTGCTTCTCATCCATCCGAGGTAGATAGATCCCATGATTGATGTAATCCAGTTCCAACAATGAACATGCTATAGCCAACATACACCTCAGGGTTTCGATATGGCTAGGAGATCGAGTTAATGGTGTAGTCAAACTATAACACCCTCAAGGTGAACTGCCGATGCACCTCAGGTCAAAGAACCAGACACACCACTGCAGCATCGAGTCAGTCATTGACGAGAAGGTAGACTTTCCTTAATGACTACTCGAGGTGGTCACGCTCAGTGCCCTCGTTCTCTAACGAGTATCCTGTACTCTCGCTTCCGGTGTCTCCACACCGTAGACTCAAGACTCATCTTTTCTAAAGAAGCGATCGTACACCAACCTTTCCGGATCAATCACCATCCTCGTGATGATCCTATGGTCGGAAGCATGTTTATGAGTTAATAATGATTATTCATGTCTTAAATTTTCAACTCTTGAAAATATGAATTATCATTACCATTAACTCAAAGGATGTATCACAGACACTTTCAAATACACACTATGATAGAAAATAACCCATTTTATTATTTATAGTCAAAATTATAATTTTGCTCTTAGAAGTGTATTACAAGTGTCAGCCAATCTGGCTTCTAGGGTATACATATCTAACAAACTCTCACTTGATCTAAAGCCAATTAGCTACAAATCTAAGTCCCATCTCAAGGTGGGCTTCGATCTTCTGCTGGCCCAACGGCTTTGTAAGTGGGTCTGCCGCATTATCTGTGGAGTTGACTCTCTTGACCTCGACATAATCTTTCTCAAGATAATCATGGATGAGGTGGTATTGCCGCTCGATGTGCTTGGATTTTCGATGATACCTCAGCTCTTTAGTAAGGGCTATGGCACCATTATTGTTGCAGTATAGAAGAATGGCATCCGATGGCATCACTCCGATCTCTGTGGCAAACTTTTTGTACCAAAATGCCTCCTTTGCAGCTTCTAACGTAGCAATGCACTCTACTTCCATGGTGGAATCTGCTATCACTATCTTGCTTGGAACTCTTTGAACTGACAGCACCACCATTGCACACAAATAGACTCCCAGATGTCGACTTTCGATCATCTATATCAGGACATGAAGTCCGAGTCTGTGTATCCCTGGACTTGGAGTTCTCCATTACCAAAGACCAACATAATATCCTTAGTTCTTCTCAAGTACTTAAGGATACATTTCACAGAAGTCCAGTGTTCTTCACCTGGATTTGACTGATATCTGCTTGTGACACTCACAGCATGGGCTATATCAGGTCGTGTACATAGCATGGCATACATGAGGCTCCCTATTGCAGAAGCATAAGGGATCTTGCTCATGCGTTCTATTTCCTCAGGTGTGCTGGGGCACATCTTCTTGGAAAGATGAATACCATGTCTGAAGGGTATTAATCCCCTCTTAGAGTTTTCCATACTAAACCTCTTTAGTACTTTCCTCTATGTACATCTTCTGTGAAAGTCCTAGCATCCTATTCGGTCTATCTCCTATAGACCTTAATTCCTAGAATAAAGGATGCTTCACCTAGGTCTTTCATGGAGAATTCCTTAGGACAACCACATTTTGACTGATGGTCAACATGGGAATATCATTCCCAATAAGGAGGATGTCATCCACGTACAATACGAGGAAGACAACAGCGCTCCCACTGACCTTTTTGAAAACACATGGTTCCTCTTCATTTTTGATGAAACCAAACTTTTGATCACATCATTGAAATGAGTGTTTCCAGCTCCGAGATGCTTGCTTAAGTCCATATATGGACCTTTGCAGCTTGCAAACCTTGTGATCAGTATCACTGGATGTGAAACCTAGCGGCTGTTCCATATAGATATCTTCCTCAAGATATCCATTTAAGGAATGCCGTTTTCACGTCCATTTGCCATATTTCATAATCGAAATAGGCTGCAACAGCAAGCAATGTGCGGATGGATTTTAGCATAGCTACCGGGGCAAAAAGGTATCCTGATAGTCAATGCCTTCGCACGTTGACTATAACCTTTTGCCACTAGTCTAGCCTTGAATGTCTCCACATTCCCATCTGCACCAATCTTTCTCTTGAAGATCCATTTACACCCAATAGGTACTATACCTTCTGGTGGATCTACCAAGGTCCAGACTTGGTTTGAGTGCATCGAGTCAATTTCTGACTTCATTGCCTCTAAGCCATTTCTCGGAGTCGATATCTGATATCGCCTCGTTGTAGGTTTTGGGATCATCACCATGAGCACCATTACCTATGAGGAACATTTCCTCTACATCCTCTGAAATAATACCTAAGTATCTTTCAGGGGGAAAAAACTCTTTCCGATCTACGAGGTGGAGGAGGTAGTGTTCTTATTGGCTCAACCTGATTTGGTTCCACTTGGGTCCTTAGCTCGTTCTGCTTGTGAGACTTTCTCATCAAGCTTAATCTGCTTTCCAATGCCACTATCTTGAATAAACTATTTTTCAAGAAAGATGGCATGTCGACTCACAATCACATTGTGGTCTTCTGGAATGTAGAAATAGTATCCTAATGACTCTTTAGGATATCCTATGAATCGAGCTCTAAAGGACCTAAACTCTAACTTGTCCGCTTGTTGTCTTTTGACATGAGCCGGACAACCCCAAATTCTGAGATGACTCAGACTTGGTTTCTTACCGTGCCATATCTCATACGGTGTGGTAGGAACGGTTTTAGAGGAAACCCTATTCAGTAAATAGATTGAAGTTAATAATGAATGTCCCCAAAGAAAATCAGGGAGGTCTGTGAAGCTCATCATGGATCGAACCATATCCAATAGAGTCCGATTTCTCCATTCTGAAACCCCCATTGAGTTGAGGTGTTCCTGGTGGAGTCCATTGAGAGACTATGCCATTTTCCTTAAGATAGTCTAGGAATTTCCGGCTAAGGTATTCACCTCCTCGATCTGATCGAAGAACCTTAATGGGTTTTCCAGTTTGTTTTTCTACTTCATGTCTGAATTCTTTGAACTTTTCAAAAGCTTCAGACTTGTGTCTCATAAGATACACATACCCATACCTAGACAGATCATCGGTAAAGGTAATGAAGTAGACAAAATTGCCTCTAGCCGGCACATCAAATGGGCCGCACACATCAGTATGTACTAGGGCAAGGAGATCTGTGGCCCTCTCCCCATGTCCAACAAAAGGGAGTTTAGTCATTTTGCCTTGAAGACAAGATTCACAAGTTGGATATGACTCAAAAGTCAATGGACTCAATAGCCCATTTTTCTCCAATTTGTTAATCCTATCTTCTGCTATATGACCTAATCTCAGGTGCCATAGATATCTGTCGTTTGGACTATCCCTAGGTCGTTTGATTTGGCATTCACATTTTGCTCGATAGTTAAAAATAGGTACATCAATATGCAACTGATAAAGACCATTAATAAGGAAACCATTTGCAATTTTATTTCTTTCATAAAGAATGTTACAATGGTCCTTAAAGAAGGTGAATCACATAACCTTCTTGTGCTAAGCATGAAACAGAAATCAAATTCCTGCTAGCTGCAGGCACATAATAACAGTCTTTTAAAACTAAGTCTAAACCAGATGGTAATCGAAGAGGGTATGTTCCCACGGCTACTGCAGCAACTCTTGCTCCATTACCGACACGTAGGATCATGTCTCCATCCCTCAGCCTCCTGCTATCCTCAAGACCCTGCATAGAAGTGCACAGATGAGCACTAGAACCAGAGTCAAGCACCCAACTGGATGCAGAAGAAACCGTAAGGTTAGACTCAATAACGAGCATACCTCCAGAAGGACCTTCCTTCTTGTTCTTCAGGGTGGCCAGGTAAGTAGGGCAGTTCCGCTTCCAATGGCCGTCGCTGTTGCAATGGAAAATACTTTTCCTTTTGCCATCGACCTTCTTCGCTCTGCCTTCTTTTTCTTTGACCTTCCACCTTCTTTTTTGACTTCCTTCTTTTTGCTTTTTCACAGACTTCTTTTTCTTTCCATAAGACTTTCTTTTGGAAAGAAGTCCGTTCCATAGCAAGAACTGAGCCTTTAGAACCTTTCATAGAAAGCTCAGCGGTAACCAGCATATTCATCAACTCGGCCAAGGAATTTTGAAGTTTATGCATGTGGTAATTCATGATGAATTGCCCATATGCATCAGTCAAGGATTGCAGAATAATATCGTTCTGCAGATCCAAGTCCAACTTCACACCGAGCTTCTCAAGCTCTTCCATGTCCTTGATCATCATGTCAGACAGTGATCTTGGACTGACTGCCCATCACGCATCTTAGCCTTAAAAAGTCATTTCGTGACTTGATATTTGGCTGCGCGACTCTGTTTCACCAAACATCTCCTGCAGGTGAGCCAACATTTGGCGAGCAGTCCCGATATCTTCATGTTGGCGCTGGAGCTCATCAGACATCGAGCCCAACATGTAGTATCTGGCCTTATTATCTTCGTCAATCCATTTTTCCAGAGACGCTCTCTGTTCAGTGGATGGACGAGCTGGTAAGGTGGGAGGGTCCTGGTCCAATAACATGTGTTAACTTCTCTGGAACCCAAAATAATTTTGTAGTTCCTGAGCCAATCTTTATAATTGGGTCCAGTCAGTCTATGTGTGTCTAGGATACGTGCCAGTGGGTTGGACGCAGACATTTTTTTTCTGTAGAGAGTCAAAGATTCTAGTTAGATACTGTAATTTTGACTTGACCAATTTGTTTAGGGATTTTATTTTTAAACAAATTAGCTCCCACTATTTTCTCGGATCCCTACACTCCCTCTGTAGAGATGCGAAAAATCTCCACGATTGAATGATTTCTAGTGGGTGGTGCGGTCTCACCAACTGACTCATCACCTCACCTAACAGTTATTGGTGATGGGTTAGCCAATGAGTGAACAACTCTTGTTCAATGATTCTCTAATCATGGTGCACCCAAACTTGGTCTCTAATTCATGAATCTCACCGTATCCGAAATATTGATCCACTCCTTAGTTAAGTCAGACCCACCATTTGCATAGACTGGGTTCCTAATTGGGTCTCTCACCGTATCCGAAATATTGAGCCCAATCTCATCCTCCAGCCCATAGCATCCAATGCCTAATAGACATGGTTGCATCTTTTTGGTGCAACTGAGCCACTGTATCCAGCCGAGAACAATCAACCCCGGGAAGGGCCCGCACATCTACAATGGTGGAAGACCTCAGACTTAATCTTTTCTTAGGGAGAATTGATTCAGGTCTCATTAAACTAGACTTGGCATTAGTCATAACAATTATGACTAACCTAGTGGCATGGGTCAGCTCGGATTATTGACCACCTCAGATCAGAACTGTGTCAACAGATATGGCCAGGTAAGTGAGACCGGTGGAAGGAATATGCCATTAACTCGCACAAGAATCGCATTCAGGTCGAGTAGCTCCCAATTAAAAATCCAGTCGGTCGTATGTGCCAAACTTACCTTAGACACCAAATTATTGAGCCAGAACCAATTGGGTTAGCCTACAATCCAGACTCTAACCTCTGAGCCTAATTAGGTCTTGCTCAATGATTACTCATGTGACTCGATCTTGACCCAGACTTAATCCTATTAGGCTGGTCAATTTAAGCATTGTTGATCCCATCTAACCAACTCTTGATTCGGTTTGATCAACCGCTTAGACCTAATTGAGCTACCCAAGCCCGAACCCAGTTTTATGAATATGTCTTAGATCTAAAATTTTTAATTTTAGACCTAATTAATATTTCCATAAACTTAATTCTTAATTAAGTTTAGGGTTCATAAACAAAATATGCATAATAAAATCCTAGGGTTTCAGGATCTAGGGTTTTGCAGAAAGTAAGTTTTTGGATTTCTGATTAAGGACGAACATGCACTGCACCCCTACACACCATAAGAACACCCCATCGAATGGAAGGAGAGGGCCTTTAAACCCTTCTTCATTCTTATGATTGGACGGCCAAGGAGAATGCCTTAATCAGGAACATGATAAATCTACAAAACTAGTTAGATCTATATCATATATCTCATATATAAAAAATTGATCTAATCAAAACATATTTTGCATACATCTCATGTATCATATCATGCATGTTTTTAGATCTAAATTATCTCATAAATATCTAAAAAATTAGATTTAAATTTGATCATATTCAAAATAAAATTCTAATCTAGATAATTATGTAGAAACTATTCTACAACTAGTCTAGACCATGCATCTATCATATCTCATATGATATTTAAAATTAAATAAATTTTATTTTCTATTTTCTAGATCTAATTATAATATTTATAATATCAAAAATAATAAATAAATAGATCTAAAAATAATAATTTAATTAAATTAAAATTATGATTATGCTAGACTATTCACTATAGAACTAATTCTATTTCTAGAACTAGTCATGCATCTCATACATCTTAGATCCAGAATTATTTAATTTTAATTTTTTGATTTTAGATCTGATCACATCTCATGTGACATCTAAAATTATCTAATTATTCTAGATTAAAAATAAATTAAAATCAGATCTAATAAATTATGGAACCTGGCTCTGATACCAGTTGAAGGGAAAAGCTTTGTTTTTCGAGTCCAGGTTCGTTCAGATCTGATTGGATCAAGAGATATATTTCAAAAAATTTTTCTCTAAGATCCTAATCAAATCTTGAAGACTCCTCAAATCTGATCTTATTGACCTAATAAATAAATAAAAAAATAAAAATTAAATCTAAATTTAATTATACCTTTATTTTGGGTAATCCAATTATACCTGTGATGATCCTGATGTTTGCAGCTGAAGGTTCTGGATCTAGCCACGCAAGCACCTGGCCTCTATCAGTATCCACTCAGATAGGCTCTAGAGATCTTCTTCTTCTCTATCACATTCTCCAAAAATTAGATCTAGGATCTGATCTTGGAGGATCTTCAAAACTCTTTTGAAGATCGGCCAGTTGTCTCTTTGCAGTAGCTGCAGCCTTCTTCCTTTCCTAGCGCCTTTCACTTGCTTGGATCGCATCTTATTCATGCCCAAAAGCCCTTGGACATGGAGAGGAGAGAGAAGATCAGAGGGTGGCATGGAGAAGGAGGGAGAGAGGCTTTGTAGCATGGGCTAAAGGTAGAAGCATTAAATTCTAGGCGCAGATAGGGTTTATATAGACCCTGCTGCGCCATGCAGTGCCATATCATCCTAGCCAATCATAGCCCTTTGTGCAATCAGATCTAAATCTGATTGATGGGATGACATTATCTGATCCAATCAAATAAGAGACCCTCAAAGCCCTTCTAAGGTGGTGCCAAGACTGGGTCAAACAAGACTCCTTAGTGCCACACAGTTTAATCCCCTGAAGCAACCCTGGAGTCCCATCTGTATGGGACTCCAACTTTATCCTCATGGGGTCCATGCCTCCCTAGGTGTTCGCCCTCTTCTTATCTACATTTTAGTAGGGGGACAAGTTCTCAGGTGCTCTCCTATGGGTGCATGACACATGGGCAGATGTCTAAGTATCCAGGGTCGATATTTGACTAATGCCTAAAAACAAGATTTAGTAGGTAACCAAAAATGGCAGGTGTTGTTTAAAATTTATCTCATAAATTAAGACAATCTTTTTCTAACCTGGACAAGCTCCAGTCAGACCAAGTATAGGTTCTTGAGTGAGTCCAAACATATTTGGCTCAGTCGAGACAAGCTTTAATGATTATTAAAGAAGAACATTAGGCTCAATCGTGTGCTAGCACAATTTTCTTGAACCTAATTGAATCTTATTCAAATCAATTGAACTGGATTAGTTCAATTGATGACATCCAGATCCAAACTCTTATTTGTGTGATCCAGTTAGGTTCAATTCGGTATGGTAATGGGATACATCACGATCTCTATCATCAACATCATCAAAACATCTTCCGATAGATTAGAACTTTTTTGATTCAGACAACTAGTATGATCGATCATCCAAATCATTCTAATTATTTTCAAAGTCCACTAGTGATACTTAACAGCATATAGTGGCAACCCATCAAAATTAAATGCAAACCTCTCGATGCAGTTACCTGTGTGATTAAGTTTCTCTATCTTGAGCCCCAATCAGATTAGGGTTAAGGCGATCTTGTCAAATTCTAATTTTCGTCATATAAATTAATCATTTGATTCAAGTCCAATGTGAAAACCTTAATAGACACTCTTTCTATTATTTCACTCTGCCATGGCCATGGGCTTATTGACTTGATTCTCATGATCATCATAGGGCTGCTCCTCATCTACCAAGATAGATAGATCTCCATCTTGATGCAATCCAATTCCTACAATGAACATGCTATAGCCAACATACACCTCAGGATTTCCAAATGGCTAGGAGATCGAGTTATTGGTGTAGTCAAACTATAACACCCTCAAGGTGAACTATCGATGCACCTTAGGTCAAAGAACTAGACACACCACTATAGCTTCGAACTAGTCATCGACGAGAAGGTTGACTTCCTTATGACTGCTCGAGGTGGTCATGCTCAATGCCCTCGTTCTCTAACGAGTACCTGTACTCTCACTTCAGGTGTCTCCACACCATAGACTCAAGACTCATCTTTCCTAAAGAGAATGATCGTACAACCAATCCTTTCCGGATCAATCACCATCCTCGTGATGATCCTATGGTCGGGAGCATTTTATGAGTTAATAATAAAAATTCATATCTTAAATAACTCTTAAAAATATGAACTATTATTATCATTAACTCAAAGAATGTATCACAAACACTTTCAAAATATACACTATGATAGAAAATAATCCATTTTATTATTTATAGTCAAAATTATAATTTTATTCTTGGAAGTGTATTACAAGTGTCTATCAATTTGGCTTCTAGGGCACACATATCTAACACATCATACATCTATTCGAGTTTTGCTTTCACTGGTGGCATAGCATGACATGGAATTAGAACAGATGGACATGAAGATGGCCTTCCTTCATGGGACTTTAGAGGAAAGAATCTATATAAAGCAGCTAGATGGTTTCATGGAGATGGAAAGTCTTTGTATGGCTTGAAACAATCCCCTCGTCTGTGGTATCAGAGGTTTGATAGCTTTGTCTTGAGCCTGGGTTTCAATAGATGTGAACATGATTGCTGTGTCTTTGTCAAGAATGTAGATCAGGAGGATGCTCTATACCTGTTACTGTATATAGATGATATGCTCATAGTCAGTAGAAGCATGGATGCTGTGAAAAGGTTGAAAAGGACATTATCATCTGAGTTTGAGATGAAAGATTTGGGTCCAGCTGAGAAAATCCTTGGAATGGAGATTTGCAGAGATAGATGCAAAGGAGTGCTCCATTTATCATAAGAAAAATGTCCAGAAAGTTCTAGAGAGATTTGAAATGAAGAAGGCCAAACCTACAGAGACGCCATTACTGAGCCATATGTCTCTCTCCAACTTACAGAGCCTCTAATTAGAAGAGGAGAGAGAGTATATAGAATGAGTCCCTTATGCAAGTATTGTAGGCAGTGTGATGTACACTATGGTGTGCTGTAGATCAGATATAGCACATGCAGTGAGCACGGTTAGTAGATACATGGCTAACCCTTGGAAGGAGTACTAGAAAGCATTGAAATGGATATTGAGATATCTGCATGAAATAAGGGATTATGGTTTGGTGTTTGGTGGGCAGCCAAGAGGATTTGGAGAATAATTTATGAAGATGTGTGCAGGTTTAGATCCTTTGGAAGGGTTTTTTTATGCAAATTATGCTAGTGATCTTGATACAAAGAGGTCTACTATTGAATACCTCTTCTACATATATGGTGAACCGGTGTTTTGGAGATCAACCCTTCAGCCAATCACGACCTTGTCTACCATAGAGGCTGATTACATTGGGATAACAGAGGCTGCAAAGGAAGCTATTTGGCTTAAGAGGCAGATTGATGAGTTAGGGGTGGAGCAGAGCAAAGTTACACTATTCAATAATAGTCAGAGTGCTCTATTGTTGGCACAGATCTTAGTCTATCATGCATACATAAAGGATATAAATATGAGGTACCATAGGATCAGAGAGCTGGTGGAGGAAGGTGAAGTGAAACTGATGATAGTCCATACCAAGGAGAATCAGTTTGATGCACTCACGAAGGTACTCCCCCGAGATAGCTTTTAGAGATGTGTGGCACGGATGGATCTGTTGAGAAGAGATGAGTTCACAAGAACTTGGAAGCACCAAGATGGAGAATGTGAGCTCAGAAGTGGCACTCTCAAGTCTTAAAAACATGAGGAGATAGGTCATGGAAAGACGAAAGCGAGCCAGAAGAGAAATCAGCTCTTCTAGTAAAGTTCAGGAACTTAGCTGGCTCACCTTGAGACTAGGATGGCTAAGTTGGGAACTGGACTAGCTCAGTCTAGGATAGGATTGGCTAGGTCATAAAGAAAAATTTAGACAAAAAGTAGCATTTTTAGACTATTGGCATGGTACACAACTGGGTCAGTTCAGTCTTAGACTGAGCCGACCCAGTCGCAGGTTAGCCAACTCAGTCTGAAACTGGACCAACTCAATTTTTATGGATTATTATTTTATGTACGTTGGTTGTTTGGATTTGGAAAGTTTTTCTATGAGCTTGGACTTGATACTTTGTAAAGTATATATACTGAAAATAGGTCAAGGTTGTAATAAGGTTGAGATATACTTAATAAAAGCTCTTTTCTCTCAAAAATTTCTTCTTCTCTTCTTCTCTATTTCCTGAATTGTTTGATCATGCTTCCACAGTAATCTCTAAGAGGTTCTTCCTTGTTGCTTGGCTGATCACTAGTAGCCACGCCGATCCATGTGGAAAGAGTGTGCATTCCCAATAGATGACTCAGGGTTTAACTGTCAACCCTAAAAGATACATCCAAATCATGTGTCAAAGCAATTAGTCCTATGACCCCTCACAAGGACTACCCTAGCCAAGGCTTTGCTAAATTAAAACACTATTGAACATAGCTCCTGAGTCCAGAAGTGGTCAATCCCATCTTGATTCATGCACCGACTCCTCAAGTAGTTGACTGTATCTAGAAACCTTCCATCACTAAATTAGAAATTTAAATAGTTTAGCACCAAAGCACATTGAGTTGCTTGGAAGTCACCATGATGATCTCAGATCGGAGGGACAATTATGTCCATATTCCATCAAAGCAATTCTTGACAGCAGAAAAGCTCTAAAGTCAATCATATTTAGTATAGATGTATCCCTACATCTCACTTGCATGCCATACTAGTATCTCTATACTCCATGATCAAGAGGACAATCAATCTATATGGCACACAATGATCTGTACTTGATAAACATTATCATCCTTGGTAACAGTGTATCATTTGGTTGCGAACTTATTTAAGGACTAAACCATAAATCCTCTTTTGTTGATTCTAAATAGTCCTAAGGACTTCATCACAACAAACAGGAGTTCATTAGAAGATGAAAGATTTATGATGAAAAAAATAAAATAATTTATATTTAATTAATAATTCATATATAATTATATTAAATAGCTCAATCATCAACGAGCTGATGATTGGCTTTGGAACACTATTCCAAATATAAACTATAATGTACCTTGGCTGGACTTATGAACATACTGGTTACTACTGAGCTTTTAATGAAAGGTTCAAAGAGCTCAGTTTTTGCTATGGAGCAGACTTCGTCCAAAGAAAAATATTTTAATTGCAATACCAATGGCCATTGAAAGTGGAACTGACCTTTATACCTAGCCAACCTAAAGAATAAGAAGGAGGCAGGTCTTTCTAGAGGTATGCTCGTCATTGAAACTAACATTATAGTTCCTTCTGCATCTAGTTGGGTGCTTGACTCTAGCTCTAGTGCTCATTTGTGTACTTCTATATAGGATCTTGAGGAGAGCAAGAGGCTAACGGATTGTGAGATGATTCTGTGCATTGAAAATGGAGCAAGAGTTGTTGCTGTAGCCGTAGGAACCTACCCTGTTTGACTACTGTCAGGATTAGTTTTAGTTCTTAGAAACTGTTATTTTATTCCTGCAGCAAGTAGGAATTTGACTTTTATTTCTTGTTTAGCACAAGAAAGTTATATAATTAGCTTCCTTAAGAACCATTGTACTATTTTTTTTTAAAAAAAATAAAATTACAAGTGATTTCTTAATTAATAGTCTCTACTAGTTACATATTGATGTTTCTATGTTTAATGTCGAGCAAAATGTGAATACCATAGGATCTAAGTGATCTAGGGATAGTTTAAATGAAAGGTATCTATGGTACCTTAGGCTACGTCATATAGCTGAAGACAGGATTAACAAATTGAAGAAATCCAGACTAATGGATCTCTTGACTTTTCAGTCATATCCGATTTGTGAATCATGCCTTCAAGGCAAAATGACCAAGCTTTCTTTTGTAGGACATAGAGAAAGGGCCACAGACCTACTTGTCCTGGTACATATAGATGTGTGCGGTCCATTTGATGTGCCGACTAGAGGCAATTATGTCTACTTCATTATCTTAACTAATATTAACCCCATGATTGATTTTGATGATCGTCAAACTTTGAGTGTTTAATTATTTAACCATGTATTTCAAGAATGGATGTAGGTCTTTTCAGGTATTCAAGTTAAAATTATAATTTTATCAAGTTGAAGATCAAGAAAAGTGATAAGAAGCAAAATTATAATTTTATAAAGTTAGAAAAAATCTATTTCAGAAGTCTTAAGAACAAGCTTAGAAGATTTCTAATCTTTTAGATGCAGTTCCATGATTTTTGGATGCATAAATTGGAAGAAAATCAAATTTTAGCAAAAGGATCAATCCAAGGAATGACCCCTAGGTCATCTCCTTTTGAAATGGGCTATTGGGCATGCACGACATGCAATCTGGGCCGATCCAATCTAAGACTAAGCCGACTTAGTCTTAGTGGAAGCAAAAGATAGAGAGTACAGAAAATCAATTTTTCAAGATCCAGAAAACTAAGCTAACCTAGCTATAAACTGAACCGTCCTAGTGAGGACTAAGCCGATCCAGTCAAAAATTGAGCCGACCTAGTGATCATAATGGCTAATTTTCTACAGCTCTTTCTAATGGCCATTTCTCCACTCCAATGACTATTTCAAGGCTTCCAATAGCTAGAACTGATCGTCCAGCCATCACAAAGAGTATAAAAGACTAGATAAATATTTGGGAAGTAAGATTAAGTGGACTGAAAGTAGAAATTATTTAAATTATGAGGTTCATTGAATATCTAAAGAAAAAAGATAAAAGAGTGGACTTTGTGCATCAAATTTAGTGAGCTTTCAAGTGTGATCATCTTCATTCATTCAAGCTTCCTCTCAATCTTCAAAGGAGAGAATACAAATCTTTAAGAGCCATCTTTTTGCCTCTCTATCAAACTTCAAAAAGAGTTCTTTTTCTTTTTGTCTTTTATGCTGAATTCTTATACTTGTATTTTTATTTTTTTACTTGTTTCTTTAGGGGAAAAAAGCTTGGGATGTGGGTAGCTCCAAGCCAAAAATTGGATAGTGTAAAGATTGTGATTGGTGCTCCTAGGTTAAAACTAATGGAATTGATAGTGAACCACATAAAACTATCAATATAGGATTATGATTGGTGAGCCCAACAAAACCAACTGAATTTGCTTGTGATCTTGGATTAAAACAAACGCACTATAATCTAGGATTATAGTGAAATTTTTAAGAAGAGCTTGGAGAGTGGACATAGGTGCAGGATTGCACCGAATTACTATAAAATCTATGTATTTGTGTTATAGTTTTGCTTTCTTTGCTTTCTTTATTTTCTTTATATATTTGCATTATCTAGTTATTTTTAATTTCATTGCTACACCTTGCTTATCCATCACAAGCATTCAAGTTCTTCTAATTAGAATCATATATTTGCATTAGAGTTTAAATTGGTCAATTTTTTTTATATAAATCCAATTCATCCCTCCTCTTGGGTAGCCATCCTTGGGCAACAAATGGTATAAGAGCAAGTGCTTTGTTATTAATTGTTGACCTAACTATCAAGACCTAAAGATCTTAGCAACCCAAAATGAAATCTTTTTTTAATAAAGGCCATCTTATAGATAGACCCCCTCTTTTTAATGGCTCAAATTATATCTATTAAAAAATTAGGATAAAAATTTTTATACAAGCACATGACTATAGTCTATGAAGAATCATAGTTGATGGCTCACACACCCCAAAAGTATTAAAAAAGCATGATAAAAAAATAATATAATTAAGTACTAAGGCCTTAAATATGCTTTATTGTTCATTAGATATAAATGAGTTCAATCTAATTTCTTCTTGTATTTCAGTAAAACAAGTTTGGGAGAAATTGGAAATGACTTTTGAGGGAGCCGATTAAAAAGAAGAACCAAGCTCCCAAGAGGATAATCAAGCTCATCATAGCATATGCCTCATGGCTCATAAGGATGAAAAGAAAAAGAAAAAGAAGAAACAAAAGAAAAAAAAAGCATTGATTAAGGGAGAGAAAAGTAAAGAAGAGAAGAATGAGAAAGAGGAGGAAGGTATAGAAAGTTATTGCCTCATTGCTCAAAATGACGAGGTATATCATGACACTTCTCTGAATTTACTTTTAATAAATTATATGAAGCCTTCAATGAGTTAAAGGATGAATATAAGAAGGTAAGGCTGCAAAATAAAGAGCTTAGAAAATCCAACTTATCTTTAGTTGAAGAGAAAAATAAAATTTTGAATGAAAAAAAGATTTATTGAAAAATATGAAAAATATTGCCAAAGAAAAGAAAAATATCTTGAAACAAATAGAAGGTTTAACTAAGAAAAAGAAGAATATAGTTAAATCTAAAGAATCCTTAGTTAAAAAAAATATTGAGCTGAAAAAGAAATATTAAAATTTAAAATTCTCTCTAGAAGAAAATGAAAATCATCTAAAAGAAAAGAAAGAACTTATGGAAGAAAATGAAAAATTAAGAAGAAAGATTGAGATTTTGAAACCCATAGCTGAAAAATTTATCATTAGCTTCCAAAATCTTCAATCTATGGTAAATAATAATAATAAGGCTATTTTCAATAAAACAAAAACTAGTTTAAATTTTTCAAGAAAATAGCAACATAGTAAAACTTTAATTTCTAGAGCCTCACTTAAAAATGATTCAATAGTGTGCTTTAAATGTAATCAAGTTCACCACAAAATTTTAGAGTGCAACTTTAAAAGAATTGGCCATATTTTAATCAAACAAATTTGGGTTCCAAAAGAAATCTTGAGCACTAACTCCTATGGACCCAAGATGGCTTGGGTACCAAAAGTTATGAAGTAATTTTGCAGGTATGCCAAGGATCTAATGAGCTTAAAAGAAAATAATTTTCTTGCTTGGATGCCTTAAAAGTAAAAGATGATGGGTGATGATTGTTGGTATAATCTAAACTTTTTCTCACATCATATCATCGATGGTTGTTAAAGTTATTTTCATTAAATCTATTGACTTTAATACGATTTCATATTATGTTTACTTACTTGAAATTCCTTTCATATATTTGTAAGATTAGTATGATTGATTGATTTTGATGATTTGAATACTTTGATTTTAATAGGTCAATATGCTTTCCTCTAAGTATCATGTTATGATATGAATTAAAATTATCTTAAAATTCAACATGATATAATAGCTTCCTCACATCATTTTTGCAATTGGTAAACTTAAATTAAAAGATGCTTAATTAGATATGAATGTTTTTGAGTTGCTGAACATATAAGTAAAACTATGTTTGACATTCTCTCATATAGTGTTAAATTACTAAAATTTTAATAAAAAATTTTGTATAAAATAAAGTACTTGAAGATAAGATATTCAATCATAAAAATTAAGTGCTTGATGTGTTGAATTATATTGCATATTAGCTCATCCCTAAAAATTTAAAATTTCATAGTTCAAGCAAAACTCATAGAGCCTATATCTAGATTTTTTTTTTACATGAGTTTCTTGACTTGATAATCTTGCCCCCATGATTGATTATTTCTTGATCTCTTAATTTGACTTGAATATCATTCTTGATCATTGATTTGATTGCTTGTTTAAATTAATTAAATGTACCTAATTTGAAAAAAATAAAGAAAGAATTAAGAAAAGTTAATTTTTCAACATAGGAGAAGAGTTAAGAAAGTCAAGTTTTCTAGCATTTGTTATGAAAAATAAAGAAGAAATAATTTTAAATTGGATAAGAGAAAATATTTTTAAAATATTAAAAATAAAATTATTTTGATCTATTTATGCACTCTTGTTGTTCTAGTTATTTGATTTGCTTTAGAGAAATCATTTCTATTTTATTTTTTATTCAATCATACTTTGCATGGTTTGATCCTATCATGATTTTTAATAATTAATTGATATCAAGCTAAATCTTGAAAAATATTCTACTCCAAATGAAAATCCTAGACAAAAAAATTTTTGAATCTCATGAAAAATCATTAATAGGCATTTATTTGTTGCTTGACTTGTTGGTTCACTCATACTTGAGCTTTCATGTGATTTTATTTATTCATGTTTTACATTGGTATCAAAGAATTCATTCTTAAGTAAAATTTCATAATTTGTATCAAACATATTTTTCTATCTTGCACTCCATTATCTTCTTTTGGCAAAAAGAAAAGAATATTTTATCTTGAATCTGATTTTGCATAGCTTATATGATATCTTTTGAGACAAATTCAAAAAATTTCATAACTTTTTTAAACTAAATTAAGTGATATTTCTTAAGAAAAGAAAGATCTGAATTTAATTGATTCATCCTTTTTTATCAAATACTTCAGCGATTGATATCAAATAGATCATTATTATCTTGTATTCTATTGCTTTATCTTTGACAAAAAGAAGAAAATATCCTTGCACATAATCTGGTCTGCATGAATATATTGTTGATATTATACCTTGAGATAAATTATAAGATTGCTATATTTATGCTTCAAATTGATTGATACTACTTAAGAAGAGAAAGAGATGTTTTCTATAAAAAAAATTAAATAAATCTCTTTATGATTTGCTTTTAAAATTAAACATTTAAAGAAAACTTTAGTTTTATTCATTTGGGATTAGATAGCTTATGATATGCCTCATATTTTATTGATTTATCTTTGGCAAAAGAATAGTTACTTTGTCTCAAATATAAATTTTCATGGCTATATTCTTGCTATTATAACATTTGAGACAAATTTGTGTGATACATTTTTGAATGATTTACTTTAATATCAAAGTGAAGAGAAATATTTTTAAAACTATATTATTCAAATTTTTGAAGCCTAAATTTCCTATTAATTAAAATTGAAAAGTACATCTACATGGCATACTTTTGGATTTTTAATGGATTGTTATCATTGTAAACATCTTTTGAAGTAAATGAAAAGTAAGTTTTTTTTTAAAAAAATAGTTTCTACATGAGTGAATACTATGTTTATTTGAATTAAATGCATACTTTAATACTTAATTTACTCAGTTGATGCTTGTTCTCTTAAAATTAAATTTAATTTTAAAATACCTTTGTTTGCAAAAGTAAGGAAGAGAAAACACCAAAGACAAAATAATTACTATATTGGTGTCAATCAATTTTAAAAATCTAAGCTTAAAAGATAAATTTATATTAATTAATGATTAATGTGGTATCAATTAAACATGCTTAACTTGAAAGAAAAAGGGGGAGCAACAAAAATTGTAAAGCTTAAACATGCAAATTTTGAAAAAAAAAGTGAGAGATAATGTTAAAGAATGAATATATATATATATATATATTATTTTCATAATCTAAATTTAAAATATGCTTAGTTTAAAATACAGAGGGGAAGAAAGTTGAAAAATAAATTAATCCAGCTATTAGTATGAAAAACAAGAGGAGAGATATTTTTTGATTTGATTTAATTGAAAATGTTAATGAACTTTTGATCTAAAATTCTTAATCAATTACCTTATTTTGAGCCTTGTTGATTTTAAACTTTCCATCAAATACTTTATAATCCTTTTAATTTTTGCTTTCATGTATTTATTCAATTTGATTTACTTGATTTAAAGTGCTATCAGATAAACAAATTATTCTTTAATGTTAAAAATTACTTAAAGTGGTATCATTAATATGCTAGTTTTATATTTTGATTTGTATGACTATTCTTGACAATTGATTGGAGCTTAGTTGAATTTGAAACATAAATTTGAATATGAACTAGATTTTTAAAGTGCTTGGAAAAATTCTTATAAAATTATTTTAATTTTTACTCAAGAGCAAAATTTAGAAAAGTACCACTCAACTACTTTGATACTATACTAATTTCCTCGATACATGCATGATACATATCTTTTATTAACTTAATTGACTAAAACTTTTGGAGAAAAGCAAAGAATAAATATTAAAATTGGAATCAAATTTTTTTTTTTATATTATACTTGATTTCATGGTTAAATCATTTGAAAATCTCTATTCGTTTAAAAGCTTAAAAGTATATATTTAAAAATCTGATTAAAACATTATATTCATTTAAAAAGTGGGAGAGCCTTTAATATTTAAATTCAAACCAATTTTTGAAAAGAAAGAAATATTCATTCAAAAGGGGAGATGATTTCTTTGATATGACTTTATGAATTTGATATATCTTTCAATTTAGTGTCTTGATGTTGATTTTGATGATTTTTTCTATTCTTTCCCATTTGGTTTTCGATGTTGTCAAAAAGAAGGAAAGGTATATTGAGTATACACTTAAAGAATTAATACTTAAGAAACTCGATGAGTTTCATGCTTGGAACCTTAATACTCATTGATTTGAATTGAAATATTATTTTGATATGAGTATATAAATTATGTGAAATATTAATTAGAGCTTTCATGAAGTATGCATTTATGTTTATGTATATTATCACTTTATGATTTTATACTAGCCAATTTATTAAAACATATTAAATTATATTTCAATGCATATATTCAAAGTTTTGCTATAATCAAAAAGGGGAAGATTGTTGACCCCATGATTGTTTTAATGATCGTCAAATTTTGAGTGTTTAAGAATTTAATCATATATATCAAGAATGGATGTAGGTCTTTCTAGGTGTTCAAGTTAAAATTATAATTTTATCAAGTTGGAGATCAAGAAAAAGTGACAAGGAGCAAAATCATAATTTTATAAAGTTGGAGAAAATCTATTTTGGAAGCCTCAAGAACAAGCTTAAAAGATTTTTGATCTTTTAGAGGTAATCTCATGATTTTTGGATGCATAAATTGAAAGAAAATTAAGTTTTGGCAAAAAGATCAACCCAAGGGATGACCCCTAGGTCATCCCCTTTCGAAATTGGCTGTACGACACACATGGTATTCAATCGGGGGTCATCCCCTTTCAAAATTGGCTGTACGACATACATGGTATTCAATCGGGCCAATCTAGTCTGAGACTGAGCCGACCTAGTCTCAGTGGAAGTAAAAGATAGAAAGTATAGAAAGCTAATTTTTCAAGATCCAGAGAATTGAGCCGATATAGCTATAAACTAAGTTGACCCAGTGTGGACTAAGCCGACCCAATCAAAAACTAAGCCAACCTAGTGATCGTAATGGCTAATTTTCTATAGTTTTTTCTAACGACCATTTCTTCACTCCAATAGCTATTTCAAGGCTTTCAATGGCTAGAACTGATCCTCCAGCCATCACAAAGAGTATAAAAGGCTAGAAAAATATTTGAAAAGTAAGATTAAGTGGATTGAAAATAGAAATCATTCAAATTATGAGGTTCATTAAATATCTAAATGAAAGGAGAGAAAAGAAAAGAGTTTGTGCATCAAGTTCAGAGGGCTTCCAAGTGTTATCATCCTCATTCATTCAAGCTTTCTCTCAGCCTTCAAACGAGAGAATACAAAGCTTCAAGAGCCATCTTTCAGCCTCTCCATCAAACTTCAAAAGGAGTTCTTTTTATTTTTGTCTTTTATGCTGAATTTTTATACTTGCATTTTTGTTTCTTTACAAGTTTCTTTAGAGAAAAGAAACTTGGGGTGTGGGTTGGTCTAAACTAAAAATTGAATAGTATAAACGTTGTGGTTGGTGCTCTTAGATTAAAACTAATCAGATTGATAGTGAACCAGAGACAACTATTAGTGTAGAATTGTAGTTGGTGAGCCCGACAAAATCAACTAAGTTTGTTTGTGATTCTGGATTAAAACAAATGCATTATAATCTAGGATTATGTAGAATTTTCAAGGAGAGCTTGGGGAGTGGATGTAGGTGTGGGGTTGTACTGAACTACTATAAAATCTATGTATTTGTATTGTAGTTTTGCTTTTCTTGCTTTCTTTATTTGCTTTATATATTTGCATTATCTAGTTATTTTTAATTCCGCTGCTATACCTTGCTTATTCACCACAAGCATTCAAGTTCTTTTAATTAGAATCACATATTTGTATTAGAGTTTAAAATGACCAAATTTTTTTTTATATAAATCCAATGCACCCTCCCTCTTGGGTAGCCATCCTTGGGCAACAACTGCTAATCTATCTCAGTACAGGTATGTGTACTTAATACGACACAAGTTTAAAGTCTTTGAAAAGTTCAAAAAATTTAGACATGAAGTGAAAAAGCAAATCAAAAAGTCCATTAAGATTCTTTGATTAGATCGAGGAGGTGAATACTTTAGTCGGGCATTTCTAGACTATCTCAAGGATAATGGCATAGTCTCATAATGAATTCCACCTAAAATGCTTCAACTTAAATGAGGTTTCAGAAGGGAGAAACCAAATCCCATTAGATATGTTCCAATCCATGATGAGCTTCATGGACCTCCTTAAGATTTTCTTGGGAACATAGTTTAATGATAGCTATATATCTATTGAATAGGATTTTATCTAAAACTGTTCCTACTATACCATATAAGATATGGCATAGTAAGAAACCAAATCTGAGTCATCTAAAAATTTAGGATTGTTCGGCCCATGTCAAGACAGCAGGCGGACAAATTAGAGTCTAGGTCCTTTAAGCTTGGTTTGTCGAATATCCTAAAAAATTATTAGGATATTGTTTCTATCTTTTAGAAGACCATAATATGATTGTAAGTCGACATGCCATTTTTCTTGAAAAATAGTTTATTTAAGATGGTGGCATCGAAAGATTGATTAGACTCAAGAAAAAAGTCTCCAAAGAGCAATGAGCCAAGAAACCTGAGGAACTCAGTCAGTCTGAAATGATCCAAACACAACTTCCTCTACCTCGTAGATCAAGTAGGGTTTTCCATCTTCTTGAGAGGTACTTAGGTACCATTTCAGAGGATGTGGAGAAAATGTTCTGCATGAAAAATAGAGTTCATGGTGATGATCCCAAAACTTATGATGAGGTGATATCAAATATCGATTCCAAAAAATGGTTAGAGGCAATGAAGTCAGAGATTGACTCAAAGCACTCAAACTAAGTCTGGATCTTGGTAGATCCACGTGAAGGTATTGTACCAATTGGTTGTAAATGGATCTTCAAGAGAAAGATAGGTGTAGATAAAAATATGGAGACATTCAAGGTTAGGCTAGCAGCGAAAGGGTATAGTCAGCACGAAGGCATTGACTATCAAGATACCTTTGCACCAGTAGCCATTCTTAAATCCATCCGCACATTTCTTACTATCGTAGCATATTTTGATTATAAAATATGGTAGATGGATGTGAAAATGATGTTTTAAAATAGATATCTCGAGGAAGATATCTTTATGGAATATCCCCTTGGTTTCACATCTAGTAATGATGATCATAAGGTCTGCAAGCTGCAAAGATCTATATATGGACTTAAGCAAGCATCTTAGAGCTAGAATGCTCATTTTAATGATGTAATCAAATCATTTGATTTCATCAAAAATGAGGATAAGCTCTATGTATTCAAAAAGGTCAGTGAAAGCACTGTTATCTTTCTCGTACTGTACGTGGATGACATCCTCCTAATTAAGAATGATATTCTCATGTTGACCATGGTCAAAATGTGGTTGTCCAAAGAGTTCTCTATGAAAGATCTAGCAGAGACATCCTTCATCTTTGAAATTAAGGTCTATAGGGATAGACCGGATAGGATGCTAGGTCCATCACAGAAAATGTACATGGAGGAGGTGCTGAAGAGGTTCAACATGAAAAACTCCAAGAGAGGACTAGTACCCTTCAGACATGGCATTCATCTCTCCAAGAAAATATGTCCTAGCACATTAGAGGAGATTGAATGCATGAGCAAAATCTCTTATGCTTTGGTAATAGGGAGCCTCATGTATACCTTGTTGTATACACGACCTGATTTCATGCATACTATGAGCATCACGAGCAGGTATCAGTCGAATCTAGGTGAAGAGCAATAGACTTCTGTGAAGTGTATCCTTAAGTACTTGAGAAGGAGTAAGAATATATTTCTGATCTTTGGTAATAGAGAACTCCAGATCTAGGGGTTTACAGACAAATTTTATGTCTGATATAGATGATCAAAAGTTGACATCTAGGAGTCTATTTGTGTGTAATGGTGGTGTTGTAAGTTGAAAGAGTTCCAAGCAGACTATGATAGCAGATTCCACCATGGAAGTAGAATATATCACTGCATCGAAAGCTACAAAGGAGGCATTTTGGTTCAAGAAGTTTGTCATAGAGCTTAGAGTGATGCCATTGGATGCCATCCTTCTATACTGCAAAAATAATGATGCCATAGCCATAGCTAAGGAGCCAAGGTCGCATCAAAAATTCAAGTACATCGAGCGGTGATGTCACCTCATCCACGATTACCTGGAGAAGAAAAACATCAAGATCAAGAGAGTCAATACTGCAGATAATGTGGCTGATCCACTAGTGAAGCCATTAAGCTAGTAGAAGATTAAAGCCTGCCTTGAGAAGATGGAACTTAGATTTGTAGCCAATTGGCATTAGATCAAGTGAAAATTTGTTAGATGTATGCCCTAGAAGTCAGATTGGCTAACACTTGTAATACACATTCTAGGGGTATTTTTATAATTTTAACATAAAAATTAATAAAGGATTATTTTTTTCTATCACATTATGTATAAAGTGTCTATGATACGTCCTTTGAGTTAATAGGTATGATAATGCATATTTTCAAGAGTTGAAAATTTAAGAAATATATTTTCATAATTAACTCATAAACTACTTTCGATCGTAGGATCATGATGAGAATGGTGATCGATCTATAAGATCAGTGTATGATCGCTTTCTTAGGATAGATGAGTTTTGAGTCTATGGTGTAGAGACACTGAAGCAAGAGTACAGGTACTTATTGAGAATGAAGGCACTGAGCGTGACCACCTCGAGGGGAGAATGAAGGCACTGAGCGTGACCACCTCGAGCAGTCATAAGAAAGTCTATCTTCTCGTCAATGACTAGCTTGATGCTGCAGTTATATGTCTATTTTTTGATTTGAGGTGCATCGACAGTTTACCTTGAGTATGTTATAGTTTGACTACATCATAACTTGGTCTCCTAGCCATACAGAATCCTGAGGTGTATGTTGGTTATAGCATGTTCATTGTAGGAACTAGATCACATCAAGATGGGATCTATCTACCACGTTAGATGAGGAGTAGTCCTATGATGCTCATGAGATCGAGTTCTTAAGCCCATGGCCATGGCGGTATGATATAATAGAAAAGAGTTTTCTATTAGGGTTTCACATCGGACATGAATTGAATGATTCAATCATATGATGGGGTGTTGGGTTTGATGAGTTAACCTTAATCCTAATCCTGTCGGGACTCATGATAGAGAAATCCAATCACATAGGTAGCTACACTGAGAGATTTGTATTCGATTCTCGTGGATTTCCACCATATACTGCTAGGTGTTACTAATAAATTTTGGGACCAATTAGAATGGTTTTGATGATCAATCATTCTACTTGGATGAATCAAAAGAGTTTTGGTCTATCGAAAGATGTTTTGATGATGTCAATGATAGAGATCACGACATGTCCCATTACTATATATAACTGAACCTAATCAAATCACATAAATAAGAGTTTAGATCTGGATGTCATCAATTAGGCTAGCCTAGTTCGATTGATTTGGATTATATCCAATTAGGTTCAAGAAAATCATGCTAACATATGATTGAGCCTAACATCCTCCTTCTGTAATCTTTCTGGTTCATCTCGATTGAACCAAATTAGATTTGGTTCATCTAAGAGCCTTGTATGGATTTATCTTGGTCTGACTGGAGTTTGTCCTGATCAGAATAGGTCTTGTCTTAATCTAACAAGACTTTTCCTAATGAGATTAGGGATTGTCCTAAAATCATGAGATGAAATTTGGACAAGGTTCATCTGGAAATTTTGTGTAGATTTGTCTTGATCTGATTGAACCTTTTCTTGGCCTGATCAAGGCTTCTCCTAAATCCCATAAAATGGGAACAAGACAAGGATTGTCTTAATTGAAGGAAAAACCTTGTTTTCCATTACAGGATCATTCAGATCTGATTAGGTCTGAAGGAATATTTCAAAAAATAAATTTTAAGATCATAATCAGATTTGAGATTGTTAGATATATGTGCCCTAGAAGCCAGAATTGGCTGACACTAGTAATACACTTCTAGGGGCAAAATTGTAATTTTGACTATAATTAATAAAATGGGTTATTTTCTATCACACCTGTGTATTTAGTGTCTGTGATACATCCTTTGAGTTAATGGTAATGATAATTCATATTTTCAAGAGTTGAAAATTTAAGACATGAATAATCATTATTAACTCATAAACAGCTCCCGACCATAGGATCATCACGAGGATGGTGATTGATCTGGAAGGTCGGTGTACGATCGCTTCTCTTTAGTAGATGAGTCTTGAGTCTACGGTGTGGAGACACCGGAGCGAGAGTACAGGTACTCGTTAGAGAACGAGGGCACTGAGCGTGACCACCTCGAGTAGTCATTAGGAAGTCTACCTTCTCGTCAATGACTGACTCGATGCTGCAGTAGTGTGTCTGGTTCTTTGACCTGAGATGCATCGGCAGTTCACCTTGAGGGTGTTATAGTTTGACTACACCATTACTCGGTCTCCTAGCCATATGGAACCCTACGGTGTATGTTGGCTATAGCATGTTCATTGTAGGAACTGGATTGCATCAAGATGGAATCTATCTACCTCGGTGGTAGAGGAGCAGCCCTATGATGATCATGAGAATCAAGTCCAGAAATCCATGGCCATGGTAGAGTGAAATAATAGAAAGAGTTTCTATTTAGATTTTCACATTGGACTTGAATCGAATGATTACATCACATGACAGAGACTAGGGTTTGACGAGTTCACCTTAACCCTAATCTGATCGGGGCTCAAGATAGAAGAACTGAATCACACAGGTAGCTGCACCAAGAGGTTCGCATTCAGCTCTGATGGGTTGCCACCATATACTGCTAGGTGTCACTGGTGGATTTTGGGAGCAATTAGAATGATTTAGATGATCGATCATTCTAGCTATTCGAATCAGAAGAGTTCTGATCCATCGAAAGGAGTTTCGATGATGTCTATGATAGAGATCATGACATATCCCATTACCATACAGAACTGAACCTAACTGGGTCACACAAACAAGGGTTTGAGTCTGGTGATCATCAATTGAACTGATCTAGTTCAATTGATCTGAATGAGATTCAATTAGGTTCAAGAAAATCGTGCTAGCACTCGATTGAACCTAACGTTCTTCTTTTACTATCATAAATAAGTTGTCCTGACTGAGCCAAAGGAGTTTGTGCTCAATTAGAGGTCTTCATATGGTCTGACTGGAGGTTGTCCAAGTCAGAATAGGTTGTCTTATTTGTAAGACATTACCTGCCATTTTTGGTCACCTGCCATTTCTTGTTCTTTGACTTTGGTCAAAAGTCTACCTTTGACTGGTCAAACGTTGACCATTGACCCTTTGACTTTTGACCACATGTCATGCACCTATTGGAGAGCTGGTGGGGGCTTGTCCCCCTGCCAGAACCTAGCAAGGAGAAGGGCGCACGCCAAGGGTGGCGTGAGCCCAAGTAGGAGGCGCCTAGGAGTCCTTGTTGGACAAGGACTCCACCTCCCTTTAGGATTCCAATCAGAGTTCTACTAAGAATCCAGTTTGACTGGTCTTAGGCGCCCTCTAAGGAGGAATCCAGGGGTCTCTTTTTCAACCAATCAGATTTAGATCTGATTTCACAAAGGGTTGTGATTGGTTGAGAGGAAGAGGAGTTGGATCACAAGAGGTCTATAAATAAGACCCTGCACCCAACCCTAATCCTAAGTGAATTCAATAGAGATTTCCCACGTCCAAGGCTGCCTCTCCCCTCCTTCTCCATGCCATACTCTCTTCTCCCCTTGCTCTCCACGTCCAAAAGTGTTTTGGATTTAATTTGGTGCGATTCAGATCAAGGAAAGGCGATCAAAAGCAAGAAGGCTGCGCTGCTGCAAAAGGACGACTGCAGATCTTCAAAAGAGTTTTGAAGATCCTCCAGATCAGATCCAGATCTGATTTTTGGAGGTGTGATAGAGAAGAAGAGGATCTCCAGATCCAACCCAAGTGGATATCGGTAGAGGCCAGGCGCTTGCGTGGCTAAGATCCAGAACCTTCCGCTGCAATCAGGATCATCTACAGGGTAATAGGATTACCCAAATCAGGTAAATTGAATTTGATTTAATTTATCTTCTTTTATTTTATTTATTAAAATAATAAGAATCAGATCTGAAACATATCAAGATCTGATTGAGGTCAAGAGAAAATTTTTGAAATATATCTCTTGATCTAATCAGATCTGGACGAACCTGGACCGGAAAATCAGGATTTCCCTTCAGAGATATCTTGGATCTGATACTTTAAGATCTAATATTAATATTAAAAATAAAATTAAATCTAATTAATTTCATACCTTGTATTTTGGGTAATCAGATTACCCTGTGATGATCCTGATCTATACTGAGGTTCTGGAAGGAGCCAGGCACGTGCCTGGCCTCTATCAATATCCACTCAAATTGGATCTAGATGTATTCTTCTCGTGAATCTTTTTTCTAAATATTAGGTCTGAATCTAATTTGAAAGTCCTTCAAAAAATTTTTTGAAGGCAGCATGTTTGTTTTACGAGCACCATCACGTAGATGCTAAACTCTTCACAAATTTGATTGGATCTTCTTCTCAGATTTATTTCCAACCTTTGGTACTTAGAAGAAGGGGAGAGAGAGGATCAGAGAGGGCATGGAAGATGGAAGTAGTGATAGCCTTTGGGTATGAAAAATTATTTCTTTCGTGAAGAGCCTTGGCGCAAGGGTTCTTATACAAAAGCATAGCGCCAAGTTAGTGTCCCTTTTTGACCAAAATCCTCATTTATTCAACCATTGGGACTCCTGAACCTAATCTCCACAAAAATCCTCAGATCTCTCTAATTTTGACACCAAAAATCAATCTAGAAGGTGGCAGTTTGAGTAGATAAGGAAGAGTCCAGTGCAACTAGGACTCTTCCCTCAAGAGTTTCCAAATCAAACTCTATCATAACATAGCCAAGACACCTCCAAAAATCATGAAATTTTGTACAACCAATGTATTACTCATGTCCTATCATATATCCAAAAATTAGATCAAAATAACTTTTAGAGAATTTTTTTGAAGCCTCTAATCAGGTGAGCCTCAATTCTCTCAATTAGGTCAACTTTTGACCCTAGTCCAATTTGACTATGAATGAATTTAATTTCTATAATTAATCTGATTTGAACTTATTCCAGTCAGATGAATATAAATTCATTCAAAATATAGAAATGAGTCAAGTCAAATTTGACTCAGTTGTGATGAATCAGAAAGATTACAGAAGGAGAAAGTCAGGCTCAATCTTATGCTAGCACGATAATCTTGAATCTGATTAGATCTAATCCAAATCAATCAAACTGGGTTAGCTCAATTGATGACATTTAGACTCAAACCCTTGTTTGTGTGATCCAATTAGATTCAATTCTGTATAGCAATGAGATATGTCATGATCTCCGTCATTGACATCATCGAAACATCTTTCGATAGACCAGAACTTTTCAGACTCATATAATTAGAATGATTGATCATCAAAATCATTCTAATTGCTCTCAAAATCTACTAGTGTTACCTAGCAGCTAATGGTGGCAATCCATCAAAACTAAAAATAAACCTCTCGATGCAGTTACCTGTGTTATTGGATTCTTTTATCTTGAGCCCTGATAGGATTAGGGTTAAGGTGAACTCATCAAACCCAATGTCTGTCATATGAATTAATCATTTGATTGGAGTCCAATGTGAAACCCTAATAGAAACTCTTTCTATCATCTTCACTCTGCCATTGCCTTGGGCTTAAGGACTCAATTTCATGATTATCATAGGGCTACTTCTCATCTACTGAGGTAGATAGATCCCTTATTGGTGCAATCCAATTCCTACAATGAACATGCTATAGCCAACATACACCTCAGGGTTCTGATATGGCTAGGAGATCGAGTTAATGGTGTAGTCAAACTATAACACCCTCAAGGTGAACTGCCGATGCATCCTCAGGTCAAAGAACCAGACACACTACTGCAGCATCGAGTCAGTCATTGACGAGAAGGTAGACTTTCCTTAATGACTACTCGAGGTGGTCACGCTCAGTGCCCTCGTTCTCTAACGAGTATATGTACTCTCGCTCCGGTGTCTCCACACCGTAGACTCAAGACTCATCTACTAAAGAGAAATGATCGTACACCAACCTTCCGGATCAATCACCATCCTCGTGATGATCCTATGGTCGGGAGCAGTTTATGAGTTAATAATGATTATTCATGTCTTAAATTTTCAACTCTTGAAAATATGAATTATCATTACCATTAACTCAAAGGATGTATCACAGACACTAAATACACATATGTGATAGAAAATAACCCATTTTATTGATTTATAGTCAAAATTATAATTTTGCCCCTAGAAGTGTATTACAAGTGTCAGCCAATTCTGGCTTCTAGGGCACATATATCTAACAATCTCCCACTTGTCCTAAAGCCAATTGGCTACAAGTCTAAGTCCCATCTTCTCAAGGTGGGCTTCGATCTTCTGCTGGCCCAACGGCTTTGTAAGTGGGTCTGCCACATTATCTGCGGATTGGAGTCGACTCTCTTGACCTCGACATAACCCTTCTCAAGGTAATCGCGGATGAGGTGGTATCGCCGCTCAATGTGCTTGGATTTTTGGTGAGACCTCGGCTCCTTAGCAAGGGCTATGGCATTATTGTTGTCGCAGTACAGAGGAATGGCATCTGATGGCATTACTCCAATTTGCAGCAAACTTCTTGTACCAGAATGCTTCCTTTGCAGCCTCTGATGCAGCGATATATTCTGCTTCCATGGTGGAATCTGCTATCACAGTTTGCTTGGAACTCTTTCCAGCTGACAGCTCCACCATTGCACACAAACAGACTTCCAGATGTCGACTTTCGATCATCTATATCGGACATGAAGTCCGAGTCTGTGTATCCCTGGACTTGGAGTTCTCCATTACCAAAGACCAACATAATATCCTTAGTTCTTCTCAAGTACTTAAGGATACATTTCACAGAAGTCCAGTGTTCTTCACCTGGATTTGACTGATATCTGCTTGTGACACTCACAGCATGGGCTATATCAGGTCGTGTACATAGCATGGCATACATGAGGCTCCCTATTGCAGAAGCATAAGGGATCTTGCTCATGCGTTCTATTTCCTCAGGTGTGCTAGGGCACATCTTCTTGGAAAGATGAATACCATGTCTGAAGGGTATTAATCCCCTCTTAGAGTTTTCCATACTAAACCTCTTTAGTACTTCCTCTATGTACATCTTCTGTGAAAGTCCTAGCATCCTATTCGGTCTATCCCTATAGACCTTAATTCCTAGAATAAAGGATGCTTCACCTAGGTCTTTCATGGAGAATTCCTTGGACAACCACATTTTGACTGTATGTCAACATGGGAATATCATTCCCAATAAGGAGGATGTCATCCACGTACAATACGAGGAAGACAACAGCGCTCCCACTGACCTTTTTGAAAACACATGGTTCCTCTTCATTTTTGATGAAACCAAACTTTTTGATCACATCATTGAAACGAGTGTTCCAGCTCCGAGATGCTTGCTTAAGTCCATATATGGACCTTTGCAGCTTGCAAACCTTGTGATCAGTATCACTGGATGTGAAACCTAGCGGCTGTTCCATATAGATATCTTCCTCAAGATATCCATTTAAGAATGCCGTTTTCACGTCCATTTGCCATATTTCATAATCGAAATAGGCTGCAACAGCAAGCAATGTGCGGATGGATTTTAGCATAGCTACTGGGAAAAAGGTATCCTGATAGTCAATGCCTTCGCGTTGACTATAACCTTTTGCCACTAAGTCTAGCCTTGAATGTCTCCACATTCCCATCTGCACCAATCTTTCTCTTGAAGATCCATTTACACCCAATAGGTACTATACCTTCTGGTGGATCTACCAAGGTCCAGACTTGGTTTGAGTGCATCGAGTCAATTTCTGACTTCATTGCCTCTAAGCCATTTCTCGGAGTCGATATCTGATATCGCCTCGTTGTAGGTTTTGGGATCATCACCATGAGCACCATTACCTATGAGGAACATTTTCCTCTACGTTCCTCTGAAATAATACCTAAGTATCTTTCAGGGGGATGGAAAACTCTTTTCCGATCTACGAGGTGGAGGAGGTAGTGTTCTTATTGGCTCAACCTGATTTGGTTCCAATTGGTCCTTAGCTCGTTGCTGCTTGTGAGACTTTCTCATCAAGCTTAATCTGCTTTCCAATGCCGCTATCTTGAATAAACTATTTTTCAAGAAAGATGGCATGTCGACTCACAATCACATTGTGGTCTTCTGGAATGTAGAAATAGTATCCTAATGACTCTTTAGGATATCCTATGAATCGAGCTCTAAAGGACCTAAACTCTAACTTGTCCGCTTGTTGTCTTTTGACATGAGCCGGACAACCCCAAATTCTGAGATGACTCAGACTTGGTTTCTTACCGTGCCATATCTCATACGGTGTGGTAGGAACGGTTTTAGAGGGAACCCTATTCAGTAGATATAGATTGAAGTTAATAATGACTGATGTCCCCAAAGAAAATCAGGGAGGTCTGTGAAGCTCATCATGGATCGAACCATATCCAATAGAGTCCGATTTCTCCATTCTGAAACCCCGTTGAGTTGAGGTGTTCCTGGTGGAGTCCATTGAGAGACTATGCCATTTTCCTTAAGATAGTCTAGGAATTTTTGGCTAAGGTATTCACCTCCTCGATCTGATCGAAGAACCTTAATGGGTTTTTCCAGTTTGTTTTTCTACTTCATGTCTGAATTCTTTGAACTTTTCAAAAGCTTCAGACTTGTGTCTCATAAGATACACATACCCATACCTAGACAGATCATCGGTAAAGGTAATGAAGTAGACAAAATTGCCTCTAGCCGGCACATCAAATGGGCCGCACACATCAGTATGTACTAGGGCAAGGAGATCTGTGGCCCTTTTCCCCATGTCCAACAAAAGGGAGTTTAGTCATTTTGCCTTGAAGACAAGATTCACAAGTTGGATATGACTCGAAAAGTCAATGGACTCAATAGCCCATTTTTCTCCAATTTGTTAATCCTATCTTCTGCTATATGACCTAATCTCAGGTGCCATAGATATCTATCATTTGGACTATCCCTAGGTCATTTTGATCCCATTGGCATTCACGTTTTGCTCGATAGTTAAAAATAGGTACATCAATATGTAACTGATAAAGACCATTAATAAGGAAACCATTTGCAATTTTATTTCTTTCATAAAGAATGTTACAATGGTCCTTAAAGAAGGTAATCACATAGCCTTCTTGTGCTAAGCATGAAACAGAAATCAAATTCCTGCTAGCTGCAGGCACATAATAACAGTCTTTTAAAACTAAGTCTAAACCAGATGGTAATCGAAGAGGGTATGTTCCCACGGCTACTGCAGCAACTCTTGCTCCATTACCGATGCGTAGGATCATGTCTCCATCCCTCAGCCTCCTGCTATCCTCAAGACCCTGCATAGAAGTGCACAGATGAGCACTAGAACCAGAGTCAAGCACCCAACTGGATGCAGAAGAAATCCGTAAGGTTAGACTCAATAACGAGCATACCTCCAGAAGGACCTTCCTCCTTCTTGTTCTTCAGGGTGGCCAGGTAAGTAGGGCAGTTCCGCTTCCAATGGCCGTCGCTGTTGCAATGGAAACACTTTCCTTTGATCATCGGCCTTCTTCTTCGGTACTCTGCCTTCTTCTTCTTTGATCCTTCCACCTTCTTGCTTTTTCACAGACTTCTTTTTCTTTCCATAAGACTTTCTTTTGGAAGAAGTCCGTTCCATAGCAAGAACTGAGCCTTTAGAACCTTTCATAGAAAGCTCAGCGGTAACCAGCATATTCATTAACTTCGGCCAAGGAATTCTTGAAGTTTATGCATGTGGTAATTCATGATGAATTGCCCATATGCATCAGTCAAGGATTGCAGAATAATATCAATTCTGCAGATCCAAGTCCAACTTCACACCGAGCTTCTCAAGCTCTTCCATGTCCTTGATCATCATCAGACAGTGATCTTGGACTGACTGCCCATCACGCATCTTAGCCTTAAAAAGTCATTTTCGTGACTTGATATTTGGCTGCGCGACTCTGTTCACCAAACATCTCCTGCAGGTGAGCCAACATTTGGCGAGCAGTCCCGATATCTTCATGTTGGCGCTGGAGCTCATCAGACATCGAGCCCAACATGTAGTATCTGGCCTTATTATCTTCGTCAATCCATTTTTCCAGAGACGCTCTCTGTTCAGTGGATGGACGAGCTGGTAAAGGTGGGAGGGTCCTGGTCCAAAACATGTGTTAACTTCTCTGAATCCCAAAACAATTTTGTAGTTCCTGAGCCAATCTTTATAATTGGGTCCAGTCAGTCTATGTGTGTCTAGGATACGTGCTAGTGGGTTGGACGCAGACATTTTCCTGTAGAGAGTCAAAGATTCTAGTTAGATACTGTAATTTTGACTTGACCAATTTATTTAGGAAAATTTTATTTTTAAATAAATTAGCTCCCACTATTTTCTCGGATCCCTACACTCCCTCTGTAGAGATGCAAAAATCTCCACGATTAATGATTTCTAGTGGGTGGTGCGGTCTCATCCAACTGACTCATCACCTCACCTAACAGTTATTGGTGATGGGTTAGCCAATGAGTGAACAACTCTTGTTCAATGATTCTCTAATCATGGTGCACCCAAACTCTGGTCTCTAATTCATGAATCTCACCGTATCCTGGAAATATTGATCCACTCCTTAGTTAAGTCAGACCCACCATTTGCATGAATTGGATTCCTGAATTGGTCTCTCACCGTATCCAAAATATTGAGCCCAACTCCATCCTCCAGCCCATAGCATCCAATGCCTAATAGACATGGTTGCATCTTCCCGGTGCAACTGAGCCACTGTATCCAGCCGAGAACAATCAACCCCGGGAAGGGCCCGCACATCTACAATGGTGGAAGATCCTCAGACTTAATCTTTTCTTAGGGAGAATTGAATTCAGGTCTCATTAAACTAGACTTGGCTTAGTCATAACAATTATGACTAACCTAGTGGCATGGGTTAGACTCGGAATTATTAGACCACCTCAGAATCAGAACTGTGTTGAACAGATATGGCCAGGTAAGTGAGACCGGTGGAAGGGAATATGCCATTAACTCGATACAAGAACGCATTCAGGTCGAGTAGCTTCCAATTAAAAACCAGTCGGTCGTATCTGCCAAACTTACCTTAGACACCAAATTGTTGAGTCAGAACCAATTGGGTTAGCCTACAATCCAGACTCTAACCTCTGAGCCTAAATTAGGTCTTGCTTGATCGGAGTCACATCTCAATGAGATTCGATCTTGACCCAGACTTAATCCTATTAGGCTGGTCAATTTAAGCATTGTTTTGATCCCATCTAACCAACTCTTGATTCGGTTTGATCAACCGCTTAGACCTAATTGAGCTACCCAAGCCCGAACCCAGTATTATGAATATGTCTTAGATCTGAAAATTCTCAATTTTAGACCTAATTAATTTTATAATCTTAATTTTTAATTAAGTTTTAGATTCATGAATAAAATATGTAATAAAAATCCTAAGGTTCAAGATCTTGGGTTTTGCAGAAAAATAAGTTCTGATTTTTGATTAAGGATGAATGCGCAGCACCCCTACACGCCATAAGAACATCCCCATCGAATGGGAAAGGAGAGGGTCTTTAAACCCTACTTTATTCTTATGACCGGACGGCCAAGGAGAACTGCCTTAATCAAAAATATAATTTATACTATAAAACTAGTTAGATCATATATCACATATAAAAAGATCTAACTAATACATGTCTTGCATACATCTCAGTATCATAACTAAATCAATATGCATACTTTCAGATCTGAAATATCTTATATTAAATATAAAAAAAAAAAATTTAAATTTGATCATATCAAATATAAAATTATTCTAGACATCTCGTAGAACTATTCTATGACTAATCTAAGCATGCATCTTTCATATCTCATATGAATAAATCAAAAATAAAAAACTTTATTTTTTATTTTTAGATCTAATTAAAATAATTATAACATCAAAAAAATATAAATTAAATAGATCTAAAATTATATTTAATTAAATTAAATATATGATCATACTAGACTACACATAGAACTATTCTATACCCAGTCTAGTCATGCATCTCATACATATTAGATTTAAATGATTTAATTTTAATTTTATAATTTTAGATATAATCACATCTAATGTGATATTTGAAACCTTTTAATATTAGATCATAATTTAAAAAAAAATAGATCTAAAGAAGATTTAAAAAACTGCCAACCTGGGTCTGATACCAGTTGAAGGAAAAACCCTGATTAGATTTGAAGAATTATTTTAAAATTTTTTCTTCTAAGATTATAATCAAATATGAGACATCTCAGATTTGATCCTTTAAGATCTAATATTATGATTAAAAATAAAGTTAAATCTAATTAATTTCATACCTTCTATTTTGGGTAATCAGATTATCCTATGATGATCCTGATCTATCTTGAGGTTGTGGAAGGAGCCACGCATGCACTTGGCCTCTACCAGTATCCACTTAGGTAGGATCTAGATATCCTCTCCTCATAAATCTTTTCTCCAAATATCATATCTGAATTTGATCTGAAAGTTCTTCAAAAGAATTTCTGAAAACAGTGTCTCCATCTTATGAACAGCATCATGTAGATGCTGAACTCTTCACAAATTTGATTGGATCTTCTTCTCAAATTTTTTTTCAACCTTTGGCGCTTAGAAGAAGGAGAGAGAGAGGATCAGAAAGGGCATGGAAGATGGAAGGAGCAACAGCCTTTGGGTATGAAAAATTATTTCTTTCGTGAAGAGCCTTGGCATAAGATTTCTTATACCAAAGCATAGCACCAAGTTAGAGTCCCTTTTTGATCAAAATCCTCATTTATTTGACCATTAGGACTCCTGGATCTGATATCTAAAAAAATACCTAGATCCCATCATATTTTGATTCCAAAAATCAATCTGGAAGGTGGTGGCATCAGTAGATAAGGAAGAGTCTACTACGACTGGGACTCTTCCCTTAAGAGTTTGATCCAAATCAAACTCTATCATAAATTAGTCTAGATACCTTAAAAAATCATAAAATTTAGTGCACCCAATGTATGACTCATGTCCTATCACAAATCCAAAAATCAGATTAAAAGAATTTCTAGAGAATTTTCTACAAGCCTCTGATCAGGTGACCCTCAATTCTCTCAATTAGGTCAACTTTTGACCCTAGTCCAATTTGACTATGAATGGATTTAATTTCTACAATTAATCTAACTTATATAAACCTATTCAAAATATAGGAATGAGTCAAATTAAATTTGACTCAATTGTGATGAATCAGAAAGATTATAAAGAGGAAAGTTAGGCTCAATCGTGTGCTAGCATGATTACCTTGAACCTAATTGGATCTAATCCAAATCAATCAAACAGGGTTAGCTCAATTGATGACATTCAAATCCAAACTCTTGTTTGTGTAACCCAGTTAAGTTCAATTCTATATAGTAATAAGACATGTCGTGATCTCCATTATCCACTGAAGGAAAATCCTGATTTCCCGGTCCAGGTTCGTCCAGATCTGATTAGATCAAGAGATATATTTCAAAAATTTTCTCTTGACCTTAATCAGATCTTGATATGTTTCAAATCTGATTATTATTATTTTAATAAATAAAATAAAATAAGATAAATTAAATCAAATTTAATTTACCTGATTTGGGTAATCCTATTTCCCTGTAGATGATCCTGATTGCAGCGGAAGGTTCTGGATCTTAGCCACGCAAGCGCCTGGCCTCTACCGGTATCCACTCAGGTTGGATCTGGAGATTCTCTTCTTCTCTATCACACCTCCAAAAATCAGATCTGGATCTGATCTGGAGGATCTTCAAAACTCTTTTGAAGATCTGCAGTCGTCCTTTTGCAGCAGCGCAGCCTTCTTGCTTTTGATCGCCTTTCCTTGATCTGAATCGCACCAAACTAAGTCCAAAACACTTTTGGACGTGGAGAGCAAGGGGAGAAGAGAGTATGGCATGGAGAAGGAGGGGAGAGGCAGCCTTGGGGCGTGGGAAATCTCTATTGAATTCACTTTGCACTTAGAATTAGGGTTGGGCGCAGGGTCTTATTTATAGACCTAAGCTTGTGATCCAACTCCTCTTCCTCTCAACCAATCACAACCCTTTGTGAAATCAGATCTAAATCTGATTGGTTGGAATAGAGACCCCTGGATTCCTCCTTAGAGGGCGCCTAAGACCAGTCAAACTGGATTCTTAGTAGAACTCTGAATTGGAATCCTAAAAGGGAGGTGGAGTCCTTGTCCAACAAGGACTCCTAGGCGCCTCCTACTTGGGCTCACGCCACCCTTGGCGTGCGCCCTTCTCCTTGCCAGGTTCTGGCAGGGGGACAAGGCCCCCACCAGCTCTCCAATAGGTGCATGACATGTGGTCAAAAGTCAAAGGGTCAATGGTCAACGTTTGACCAGTCAAAGGTAGACTTTTGACCAAAGTCAAAGAACAAGAAATGGCAGGTGACCAAAAATGGCAGGTAATGTCTTACAAATAAGACAACCTATTCTGACTTGGACAACCTCCAGTCAGACCATATGAAGGCCTCTGATTGAGCACAAACTCCTTTGGCTCAGTCAGGACAACTTATTTATGATAGTAAAAGAAGAACGTTAGGTTCAATCGAGTGCTAGCACGATTTCCTTGAACCTAATTGAATCTCATTCAGATCAATTGAACTAGATCAGTTCAATTGATGATCACCAGATTCAAACCCTTGTTTGTGTGACCCAGTTAGGTTCAGTTCTGTATGGTAATGGGATATGTCATGATCTCTATCATAGACATCATCGAAACTCCTTTCGATGGATCAGAACTCTTCTGATTCGAACAGCTAGAATGATCGATCATCTAAATCATTCTAATTGCTCCCAAAATCCACCAGTGACACCTAGCAGTATATGGTGGCAACCCATCAGAGCTGAATGCGAACCTCTTGGTGCAGCTACCTGTGTGATTAAGTTCTTCTATCTTGAGCCCCGATCAGATTAGGGTTAAGGTGAACTCGTCAAACCCTAGTCTCTGTCATATGATGTAATCATTCGATTCGAGTCCAATGTGAAAATCTAAATAGAAACTCTTTCTATTATTTCACTCTACCATGGCCATGGATTTCTGGACTTGATTCTCATGATCATCATAGGGCTGCTCCTCTACCACCGAGGTAGATAGATCCCATCTTGATGCAATCCAGTTCCTACAATGAACATGCTATAGCCAACATACACCTCAGGGTTCCATATGGCTAGGAGACCGAGTAATGGTGTAGTCAAACTATAACACCCTCAAGGTGAACTGCCGATGCATCTCAGGTCAAAGAACCAGACACACTACTGCAGCATCGAGTCAGTCATTGACGAGAAGGTAGACTTCCTAATGACTACTCGAGGTGGTCACGCTCAGTGCCCTCGTTCTCTAACGAGTACCTGTACTCTCGCTCCGGTGTCTCCACACCGTAGACTCAAGACTCATCTACTAAAGAGAAGCGATCGTACACCAACCTTCCGGATCAATCACCATCCTCGTGATGATCCTATGGTCGGGAGCTGTTTATGAGTTAATAATGATTATTCATGTCTTAAATTTTCAACTCTTGAAAATATGAATTATCATTACCATTAACTCAAAGGATGTATCACAGACACTAAATACACATGGTGTGATAGAAAATAACCCATTTCATTAATTATAGTCAAAATTATAATTTTGCCCCTAGAAGTGTATTACAAGTGTCAGCCAATTCTGGCTTCTAGGGCACATATATCTAACAATCTCCCACTTGTCCTAAAGCCAATTGGCTACAAGTCTAAGTCCCATCTTCTCAAGGTGGGCTTCGATCTTCTGCTGGCCCAACGGCTTTGTAAGTGGGTCTGCCACATTATCTGTGGAGTTGACTCTCTTGACCTCAACGTAACCTTTCTCAAGGTAATCGCGGATGAGATGGTATCACCGTTTGCTTGGAACTCTTCCAGCACAAACAGTCTGCCAGATGTCGACTTTCGATCATCTATATCGGACATGAAGTCCGAGTCTGTGTATCCCTGGACCAGGAGTTCTCCGTTACCAAAGACCAACATAATATCCTTAGTTCTTCTCAAGTACTTAAGGATACATTTCACAGAAGTCCAGTGTTCTTCACCTGGATTTGACTGATATCTGCTTGTGACACTCACAGCATGGGCTATATCAGGTCGTGTACATAGCATGGCATACATGAGGCTCCCTATTGCAGAAGCATAAGGGATCTTGCTCATGCGTTCTATTTCCTCAGGTGTGCTGGGGCACATCTTCTTGGAAAGATGAATACCATGTCTGAAGGGTATTAATCCCCTCTTAGAGTTTTCCATACTAAACCTCTTTAGTACTTCCTCTATGTACATCTTCTGTGAAAGTCCTAGCATCCTATTCGGTCTATCCCTATAGACCTTAATTCCTAGAATAAAGGATGCTTCACCTAGGTCTTTCATGGAGAATTCCTTGGACAACCACATCTTGACTGATGTCAACATGGGAATATCATTCCCAATAAGGAGGATGTCATCCACGTACAATACGAGGAAGACAACAGCGCTCCCACTGACCCTTTTGAAAACACATGGTTCCTCTTCATTTTTGATGAAACCAAACTTTTTGATCACATCATTGAAACGAGTGTTCCAGCTCCGAGATGCTTGCTTAAGTCCATATATGGACCTTTGCAGCTTGCAAACCTTGTGATCAGTATCACTGGATGTGAAACCTAGCGGCTGTTCCATATAGATATCTTCCTCAAGATATCCATTTAGGAATGCCGTTTTCACGTCCATTTGCCATATTTCATAATCGAAATAGGCTGCAACAGCAAGCAATGTGCGGATGGATTTTAGCATAGCTACCGGGGAAAAGGTATCCTGATAGTCAATGCCTTCACGTTGACTATAACCTTTTGCCACCAGTCTAGCCTTGAATGTCTCCACATTCCCATCTGCACCAATCTTTCTCTTGAAGATCCATTTACACCCAATAGGTACTATACCTTCTGGTGGATCTACCAAGGTCCAGACTTGGTTTGAGTGCATCGAGTCGATCTTCTGACTTCATTGCCTCAAGCCATTTCTCGGAGTCGATATCTGATATCGCCTCGTTGTAGGTTTTGGGATCATCACCATGAGCACCATTACCTATGAGGAACATTTCCTCTACGTCCTCTGAAATAATACCTAAGTATCTTTCAGGGGGACGGGAAACTCTTTCCGATCTACGAGGTGGAGGAGGTAGTGTTCTTATTGGCTCAACCTGATTTGGTTCCACTTGGTCCTTAGCTCGTTCTGCTTGTGAGACTTTCTCATCAAGCTTAATCTGCTTTCCAATGCCACTATCTTGAATAAACTATTTTTCAAGAAATATGGCATGTCGACTCACAATCACATTGTGGTCTTCTGGAATGTAGAAATAGTATCCTAATGACTCTTTAGGATATCCTATGAATCGAGCTCTAAAGGACCTAAACTCTAACTTGTCCGCTTGTTGTCTTTTGACATAAGCCGGACAACCCCAAATTCTGAGATGACTCAGACTTGGTTTCTTACCGTGCCATATCTCATACGGTGTGGTAGGAACGGTTTTAGAGGGAACCCTATTCAGTAAATAGATTGAAGTTAATAATGAATGTCCCCAAAGAAAATCAGGGAGGTCTGTGAAGCTCATCATGGATCGAACCATATCCAATAGAGTCCGATTTCTCCATTCTGAAACCCCGTTGAGTTGAGGTGTTCCTGGTGGAGTCCATTGAGAGACTATGCCATTTTCCTTAAGATAGTCTAGGAATTCCCGGCTAAGGTATTCACCTCCTCGATCTGATCGAAGAACCTTAATGGGTTTTCCAGTTTGTTTTTCTACTTCATGTCTGAATTCTTTGAACTTTTCAAAGGCTTCAGACTTATGTCTCATAAGATACACATACCCATACCTAGACAGATCATCGGTAAAGGTAATGAAGTAGACAAAATTGCCTCTAGCCGGCACATCGAAATGGGCCGCACACATCAGTATGTACTAGGGCAAGGAGATCTGTGGCCCTCTCCCCATGTCCAACAAAAGGGAGTTTAGTCATTTTGCCTTGAAGACAAGATTCACAAGTTGGATATGACTCAAAAGTCAATGGACTCAATAGCCCATTTTTCTCCAATTTGTTAATCCTATCTTCTGCTATATGACCTAATCTCAGGTGCCATAGATATCTGTCGTTTGGACTATCCCTAGGTCGTTTGGCATTCACGTTTTGCTCGATAGTTAAAATGAGCATACCTCCAGAAGGACCTTTCTTGTGCTAAGCATCTTGTTCTTCAGGGTGGCCAGGTAAGTAGGGCAGTTCCGCTTCCAATGGCCGTCACTAGCTGTTGCAAAGAAACCGTAAGGAACTCAATAACAGCTTTCCTTTGCCATCGAATGGCCTTCTTCTTCGGTTCTGCCTTCTTCTTCTTTGATCCTTCTACCTTTTGCTTTTTCACAGACTTCTTTTTCTTTCCATAAGACTTTCTTTTGGAAGAAGTCCGTTCCATAGCAAGAACTGAGCCTTTAGAACCTTTCATAGAAAGCTCAGCGGTAACCAGCATATTCATCAACTCGGCCAAGGAATTTTGAAGTTTATGCATGTGGTAATTCATGATGAATTGCCCATATGCATCAGTCAAGGATTGCAGAATAATATCGTTCTGCAAGTCCAAGTCCAACTTCACACCGAGCTTCTCAAGCTCTTCCATGTCCTTGATCATTGTCAGACAGTGATCTTGGACTGACTGCCCATCACGCATCTTAGCCTTAAAAAGTCATTTCGTGACTTGATATTTGGCTGCGCGACTCTGTTCACCAAACATCTCCTGTAGGTGAGCCAACATTTGGCGAGCAGTCCCGATATCTTCATGTTGGCGCTGGAGCTCATCAGACATCGAGCCCAACATGTAGTATCTGGCCTTATTGTCTTCGTCAATCCATTTTTCCAGAGACGCTCTCTGTTCAGTGGATGGACGAGCTGGTAAGGTGGGAGGGTCCTGGTCCAAAACATGTGTTAACTTCTCTGAACCCAAAACAATTTTGTAGTTCCTGAGCCAATCTTTATAATTGGGTCCAGTCAGTCTAT
>QRFJ01001861.1:73360-191609 GCA_006176705.1 Cocos nucifera | reverse complement strand
AATTAATTTTATTTTTTCAAAAAGAATATTATAATGATCCTTAAAAAACTATTACATAGCTTCTATGCCTAAACATGAAATAGAATCAAATTCCTACTTGCTGCAAGCATATAAAAATAGTTCCTAAGTACTAAATCTAATCCTGATGGTAGCCAAAGAGGGTAGGTTTTCATGGCCACAGTAGCAACTCTTGCTTCATTCTCGATGCATAGGATCATGTCACCATCCCTCAGCCTCTTGCTTTCCTCAAGATCCTATATAGAAGTGCACAAATGAGCACTAGAACCAGAGTCAAGCACCCAACTGAATGCAGAAAAAACCATTAGATTATATTCAATTATGAGCATACCTCTAGAAGTACCTGCCTCCTTGTTCTTCAGACTGGCCAGGTATAGAGGATAGTTCCACTTTCAGTGACCATCTGTATTGTAATGGAAACACTTTTTCTTATCAGTGACCTTCTTCTTCGACTCTGCCTTCCTCTTCTTTCCTCCATCTGTCTTATGCTTCTTCGCAGACTTCTTCTTCTTTCCAAAAGATTTTTTTTTGGAGGAAGTCTGCTCCACAGCAAACATTGAATCCTTTGAATATTTCAAAAAAAGTTCAGCAGTAACCAGCATGTTCATCAATTCTACTAAAATATATTGCAGCTTATGCATATGAAAGTTTATGATAAACTGCCTATATTCATCAATCAAGAACTGCAAGATCACATCAATTTGCAAGTCCCTGTCTAGCTTGACATCGAGCTTCTTAAGCTCTTTTAAGTCCTTGATCATCATCAGACAATGATCTTAGACCGACTACCCATCATGCATTTAAGCCTTAAAAAGTCTTCTAGTGACTTGATACTTGGCTATGCAACTCTTCTCACCAAACAACTCTTGTAGGTGAGCCAATATTTGGCGAGCATCTTGATATCCTTATCGAGAATGCGCGCTCTTTCCACACGGATCGATGTGACTGCTGGTGATTAGCCAAATAATTCTTAGAGATTGTTTAGAGATTTCTATGAAAGCACGATCAAACAATTTAAGAAATAGAGAAGAAGAGATTTTTGGAAGAAAAAAGCTTTTATTCAACATATTTTAGTACTATTATAACCTTGACCTATTTCCAGTATATATACTTTACAAAGGATCAAGCCCAAGCTCATAGAAAAACTCTCCAAATCCAAATAATCCACATATATAAAATAATAACCCACGAAAACTAAATCAGCCTAATTTCAAACTGAGCTGGCTAACCTGAGACTGGGTCGGCTCAGTCCTAGACTGAGCCAACCTAGTTATATACCGTGCCAATAGCCCAAAAATGCTGCTTTCTAGGACTGAGCTGACCTAGTTGTATACCATGCTAATAGCCCAAAAATACTACTTTCTATCTAAATTTTTCTCTAAGACCTAGCCGACCCAGTCCTGAACTGAGCTGGCCTAGTTTCCAACTTAGCCGGCTCAGTCTCAGGATGAGCTGGCCCAGTTTTTGAACTTTGCTAGAAGAGCTGATTTCTCTTCTAGCTCACTCCCATGTTTTCATGATCTATCTTATCATATTTTCAAGACTTGGGAGTGCCACTTTTAAGCTCACATTCTCCACCTTGGTGCTTCCAAGTTCTTGTAAACTCATCTCTTCTCAACAGACCCAACAATGCCATACATCTCTGAAAGCTGTCTCTAGGAAGTACCTTTATGAGTACATCAGACTGATTCTCCTTGGTACAAACCTTCATCAGTTCCACTTCACCTTCCTCCACCAGCTCTCTGATCCTATAGTACCTCGCATCTATATGCTTTGTGCGTGCATGATAGACTGGATTTTGTGCCAACAGCAGAGCACTCTGATTGTCACTGAATAATGTAACCTTGCTTTGCTCCACCCCCAACTCATCAATCAACCTCCTAAGCCAAAGGGTTTCAATTGCAGCCTCCATTATCCCAACGTATTCAATCTCTATGGCAGACAAGGCTATGATTAACTGAAGGATTGATCTCCAAGACACTGATCCACCAAATACATAGAAGAGGTATCCAGTAGTAGACCTCCTTGTATCATGATCACTAGCATAATTTGCATCAACAAATTTTTTCAGAGGATCTGAACCTTTACACATCTTCACAGATTGTTCTCTCCAATTTCTCCGACTGCCACCAAATATCAATACCATAATCCTTGTTCCCAGTAGATATACTAATATCCATTCAATGCTTTCAGTATTCCTTCCCATAGTTTAGCCATGTATCCTACTCACCGGTGCTCACTGCTGTGGCTATATCTGAGTCTAGCAACATCCATAGTGTCATACACTACTTACCTTACATGCATTTGCATAAGAACTCATTCCATGTATTTCTCCTCCTTCTGATTGGGGTTCTTATAAACTTGGACAGAGGACATATGGCCGGTATGGCATTCTACAGGTTTGGCCGTCTTCTACCAAACCTCTCTGAATCTTTTTGGACATAACTTTTCTTGTGACATAGAGGACTATCCTTTTGCATCTAATTCTCTTGCAAATTCCATCAAATTTTCTTAACTGAACTAAATTCCTTCATCTCAAACCAGATGTAATGCCCTTTTCAACCTTTTCACAGCATCGCATGGGCTTCTACTGGCTATAAGTATATATCTCATCAATAATAGGTATAGGGCTCCTCCTCATCTACGATCCTTGACGTAAACACATCAATTATGTTATAATCTGCTGAATAGCCATGCTAAGATAAAGGCTATAAATTTTGATACCACTGATGAGGGGAATTGTTTCAAGCCATACACAAGACTTCTGATAAACACACCTTTTTTCTTCTGTCCCATCTTATGAACACCATTCTGCTTCATGTAGATTTTTTTTCTAAAGTTCCATGAAGAAGGCTGTGTTCAATCCATCTATTGCCAATTTCATGTTATGCTGTGCACATGACAGCAAAACTTGAATAGATGTATGACGCACCATAGGAAGAGAAAAATTTTTGTTGTAGTCGAATCTCTCCTTTTTTGATAATCTTTGCTATCAACTTGCTATTGAATCTGACTCCATCTTGTTTCTGAAGGTGCTTCTTTCTTGATGAAGCACCCACTTTGAGTCAATAGATCAAGCATCCTCTAGAAGATCCCCAACTTGCGCATGTCTGATTCTTCTCAAAGTGATTCATCTCCTCCATCACCGGCCTGTATCCAGAATCATGAACTCACTCTTCATGGCCTTACATAATTCTCGGATCTCCATTAAGCATGATAGGTGCATAGGAGCAACCTCATCATATGCAATATCGATCGATCTTCCTATAAGTAATGTCTGGGATTTGACAAAGCAATCCTACGGCACATCTCTGCTTGATACTATTGCTGCTCCTGCAATCTGTCTGAATTATGCCCTCTATGCTATTTTCAATCTGAAATAATACTTTTCTACCCGCTCATATCATAGGAACACTCCTGTAATGGGATGTAACCTGCAAGCCACATTCTACATGACTGGCTATTGCTGCTCATTCTTTATTCCTCCAGTTTCCATCTATCTATGACTCTCTTAAGATTCCTCTTCTCAAAAGAATAACAATCCCTACTTGGATTCACTAACTTTGTGCCTGAGAGTCCCACAATTAGTTTCCTTGACTCCTGTGGATTATTCACGAATGTAACATTTTAAGATTTTGGATCCAATTTTGTCTCCTCTCGGGTTGGCTCCATAATTGCATAGGTGTGCAACCAAAAGATTTCAGGTGGCAAGCTTCACCTTCTTTTCCACTCCAGACCCCTCAAGAATGCCTCCATTCCAGCTTATGATGAGAGGGAACCTTATTCACAAGAAAATAAGAAAAAATGAGCATCAACGCTAAAGAACTTTAGATGATGTTTGCAGCCTCAACTCCATACTCCTTCTCGATCAAATGTCCAATTCCAATTCTCTCCACGATACTTATTTGCTAGGCGAGTCATCTTTACTGTTTAATGGCTTTTTGATTGCCATTTTTCTCACAGTACCTCCTCGAACTTCAGGCTAGTATACTCCCTCCAATTACAATTCTTAGACACTTCACCTATCTTCCTGACATCCTTCTCTACTTAGCTCTACCAGGCTCTGAACCAGATAAACACCTTAATTTTTCTTTTGATCAGATAAACCAATCATTCTTTTGAGAAATCATTCAATGAAAATGAATGAAAATTTTTGCCTACCTTCTAGTTGATATAAGAGCTCGTCCCACAATCATTTCGAAGTGCACTAATCCCAGCACTCCTCACTCAGCTACGCTTTGGTACTTCTGGCAAACTTTCAATCCTATCTATTTGCCAAAGAATGCATGCTCATCAAAAGACTATGCCCCTCTCTTTCTTCAAGGCTAAAATCACTCCCCCTCCTCTCCCTATCTCCGGCTTCAATGGAGCCCATCCCGACTCCTCCATCACACATTTCTGATGTGCCCCACCGGCACTACTCCCCCTGATAACCACGAAATCTGGCTCCTTCCTGTCACCCTCTAGACCGTTTCGGGCACTACCATTTACCTCTCCACCTCCTTCTTCTGTCCCTCGGCGCTCAGTCCGAGGGAGTCGCCCTTCGTTCATTCCTTTATTAGTATCGGATGGTGTGCTCGGTTCCAACTTTTCCCCTTTCTACCTCTCATCACCACGAAAGCTTCCTTTGAAAATTTTTTAGCCAATCCACTCCGATGAGCCATAGCTACAGTAACAGCATAATCCTGCTACCTATGCCAAGTATGTCAAAAAAATTTAATAGTTTTTTTCAACTCCAGTAAATTGCCTGCATTTGCTATAAGTGGTTTTGAATGAGCATCGTGTGTCCATTTGTTCTCTCGGGGGTTGTATTGTTTTGGCCTGATAGAGGCAATTCTAGCTACTTTGCACAAGGTGATCATCTCTCAAGCCCTTTGAAAAAAAATAACTATTCCACCACAGCCTTCTGATAGGTAGCAAATCCACTTTTGGATGTTGGAAAGGTATAATTGTGTTCGAGTGGAAGGAAATCCTGATTCGTCTGTGAGTTGTGGTTCTCCTGGGACAGGGTTCCTTCACATTGATCAGATCAGGAGATATATTTAAATTTTTTTTTTTTGATCCGTATTCTGATCTATGCTGTTTCAGATCTGATTCCTTATTATTTTTAATGATAAATAAATTTAGATAAATTCAATCAAATTTAATTTCGCGTTGAAGGTGGTTAATCTCATTATCCCTTGATGCTCCTGTAATAGTGAAAGGTTCTGGATCTATGCCACGCAAATGCCTGAACCTCTAATCGATAGTCCACTCAGCTGATCTAGAGGACCCTCTTCTTCTATATCATATCTTCAAAAATTAGATCTGAATCTGATCTGAAGGATCTCTTCACATTTTTTTTGAGAATCGTAGTTGTTCCTTACAACAGCCGCCGCCTCTGCTTTCCAGTCCGCCTTTCCTCGGTCATCTGATCGCACCAATCAAGGTGCAAACTTCTTTTGGATTATGGAGAGGAGAGGGAAGAAGGTGGTTTGGGCATGGAGGAGGAGAGAAAGAGCAGCCTTGGGGCACTGAATAAATTGTTAGCCTCTTTTGAGTTGGGCGTTAGGTCTTTATTTATAGACTTAATGCGTGATCCAATCCCTCTTCCTTCCAGCCATCACAACCCTTTGTGAAACAGATCTAAATCTGATTGGTAGGGAATAGAGTTGATAATATCATAATTTATTAAAAACTATTATTTATCAATTTATTGGATATTAATTTTAAAATTTAATATCCAATTATATAATATTTTTGAGAATTGATTATTTTTTATTAATTACATAATTATATTAAAAAAATAATAAATAATATAAAAATAAAATTTTAATCATCAATGATAGAGGCTTTTTTTTTATACGGTTTCCTTATAAATGATCTCTATCAGTTACATATTGATGTTTCTATTTTCAATATCGAGCAAAATATGAATGCCATAGGATCAAAGTGACCTAGGGATAGTCTAAACGATGGATATCTTTGGCACCTTAGGCTAGGTCATATAGCTAAAGACAGGGTTAACAAATTGGAGAAATCCAAGCTATTGAATCTATTGACTTTTGAGTCATATCCGATTTATGAATCAATCCTTCATGGCAAAATGACAAGCTCCCTTTGTAGGACATGAAAAAAGGGCCACAAACTTATTTATCCCGGTACATAGATGTGTGCGACCCATTTGATGTGCCGGCCAGAGGTAATTATATCTACTTCATCACCTTGATTGATAATTTATCTAAGTATGGATATATATATTTGATACTACATAAGTCTGAAGCCTTTAAAAAGTTCAAAAAATTTAGACTCGAAGTAGAAAAATAAATAGAAAAATCCATTAAGATTCTTCAATTAGATCGAAAAGGTGAATACCTTAGTCAAAAATTCCTTGACTATCTCAAAGAAAATGACATAGTCTCATAATGAACTCTACCTAGAATGCCTCAACTCAATGAGATTTCAAAATAGAGAAATCGGATCCTATTAGATATGATCCAATCCATGATGAGCTTCACAAACCTCCTTGAGTTCTTTTAGGGATAATCTAATGATCGTAACATATTTACTGAATAGCGTTCTCTCCAAAATCGTTCCTATTATACTGTATGAAATGTGGCATGGTAAGAAACCAAGTTTGAGTCACCTAAAAATTTGGGGTTGTCTGACCCATGTCAAAAGATAGCAGGTTGATAAGTTAGAGTCTAGGTCCTTTAGAGCTTGATTCATAGGATATCCTAAAGAGCCATTAGGATATTACTTTTATCTTTTAGAAGTCCACAATGTGATTATAAGTCGACATGTCATTTTTCTTGAAAAATAGTTTATTCAAGATGGTGGCATCTGGAGACAGATCAAGCTCGAGGAGAAGGTCTCCAAATAGCAATGAGCTAAAGAACCTATGGAACCCAATTAGATTGAGTCAGTCCAAATGCTACCTCCTCTACCTTAAAAATCAACTAGAATTTTCCATCCTCCTGAAAGGTACTTGGATAAATTTTCAAAGGATGTTGAGAAAATGTTTCTCATAAAAAATAGAATTCATGATAATGATCCCAAGATCTATGATGAGGTGATATCAGATATCGATTCTGAGAAATGGTTAGAGGCAATGAGGTTAGAAATTGACTCAATGAGCTCAAACCAAGTCTGGACCTTGGTAGATCCACCAGAAGGCATAGTACCAATTGGATGTAAATGAATCTACAAGAGAAAGATAGGTGACGATGAAAATTTAGAGACATTTAAAGCAAAGCTCATAGCAAAAGGATATAGTCAACATGAGGGCATTGACTCTCAGGACATCTTCTCGCTAGTAGCCATGCTTAAATTCATTCGCACATTGCTTGCTATTGCAGCCTATTTTGATTATGAAATATGGTAGATGGATGTGAAAATGGCATTCTTAAATGAATATCTTAAGGAAGATATCTATATAGAATAGCCACTTGATTTCACATCCAGTGATAATGATCACAAGGTATGCAACCTGCAAAGATCCATATATGGACTTAAGCAAGCATCTCAGAGTTGGAATGCTCATTTCAATGATGTGATCAAATCATTTGATTTCATAAAAAATGAGGAAGAGTCATGTGTATTCAAAAAGGTTAGTGGGAGCGCTGTAGTCTTTCTAGTACTATACGTGGATGACATCCTTCTAATTGGGAATGATATTTTCATGTTGACCATGGTTAAAATATGGTTGTCTAAAGAGTTTTCTATGAAAGACCTAGGAGAAGCATCCTTTATTCTAAAAATTAAGGTCTATAGAGATAGACCAAATAGGATGCTAGGACTTTCATAGAAGATGTACATAGAGGAGGTGCTAAAAAGGTTTAGTATGGAAAACTCTAAAAAGGATTTAGTACCCTTTAGACATGGCATTCATCTCTCCAACAAGATGTGCCCTAGCACACCTGAGGAGATGGAACGCATGAGCAAGATCCCTTATGCTTCGACAATAGGGAGCCTCATGTATGTCATGCTATCTACAAGACCTGATATTGCCCATGTTCTGAGTGTCATGAGCAGGTATTAGTTGAATCCAAATGAGGAGCATTGGACTTTTGTGAAGTGTATCCTTAAGTACTTGAGAAGGACCAAGGATATGTTTCTAGCCTTTGGTAATGGAAAACTCCAGATCTAGAGATACACAGACTCAAATTTTATGTTCGACATAAATGATTGAAAGTCGACATTTGGAAGTTTGTTTGTGTGTAATGGTGGTGCTATTAGATGGAAGAGTTATAAGCAAACAGTGATAGCAGACTCCACCATGAAAGTAGATTACATCGCTGCATCAGAAGCTGCAAAGGAGGCATTCTGGTATAAGAAATTCATCACAGAGCTTGGAATGATGCCATCGGATGTCGTCTCTCTATACTCTGATAATAATGGTGCCATAGCCCTTGCTAAGGAGCTGAGGTCTCATAGAAAATCTAAGCAGATGGAGTGGCGATTTCATCTGATCCATGATTACCTCGAGAAGGGATACGTCGAGGTTAAGAGAGTCAACACCATAGACAATATGACTGACTCACTAATGAAGTTGTTGGAACAGTAGAAGATCGAAGCCAACCTTAAGAAAATGGGACTTAGATTTATAGCCAATTGGCTTTAGGTTAAGTCAGAGTTTGTTAGATAAGTGCCCTAAAAGCCAGATTGGCTAAACACTTATAATACACTTCTAAAGGCAATTTTATAATTTTGACTATAAATTAATAAAAGGATAATTTTCTATCATAGTATGTATTTAAAATATCTGTGATACATTCTTTGAGTTAATAGTATTAACAATTTATATTTTTAAGAGTTGAAAATTTAAGATATGAATTTTCATAATTAACTCATAAATTGCTCCTAACCAAAGGATGGTCATAAGAATGGTCATCAATCCAGAAGGTTAGTGTATGATCACTTTCTTAGGATAGATGAGTCATAAGTCTATGGTATGAAGACATTGGAGTGAGAGTATAGATACTCGTTAGAGAATTAGGGCACTGAGCGTGACCACCTCGAGCATTCATAAGGGAGTCTACCTTCTCGTCGATGACTGGCTCGATGCTGTAATAGTATGTCTGGTTCTTTGACCTGAGGTGCATCGATAGTTTACCTTGAGGGGGTTATAGTTTGACTATACCATAACTCGATCTCCTAGCCATTCGAAATCCTGAGGTGTATGTTGGCTATAGTATGTTCATTGTAGGAATTGGATTGCACCAATAAGAAATCTATCTACCTCGATAGATGAGAAGTAGTCCTATGATGATCATAAGATTGAGTCCATAAGCTTATGGCCATAGTAGTGTGAAGATGATAGTGTTGCCCAGCTATGCAACCCAAGGAGCTGGGGGGTGAATTGGATTTTTTTTTCTAAAATTAAATTTAAAAATAGAATTACAATATGTGCTTTAGAAGTTTTAAGTGAAGCAAGGTGAGTTAGATAAGTAAGATGCAAGAGCCCAATTTAATGAAAAGAAATTAAGCACAATAAAGCAAGTGAAGAGGAAAAAGAGAATAACACAAGCAAAATGATTTATAGTGGTTCGGTGCCTACCTTGCACCTACATCTACTCTCCAAGCTCCTACTTGAAAATTCTAATCCACTAATATTTTCAAACGAATACAACGTCGGATCCTCTAACCCTAGCTATCCCAAGCTGGAAAACTTATTTCTTGGGTATAAGCCAATCCAAAAATAATCCAATTCAAGGTTTAGATCAACCTTCCTAAGCTTTGAAAACCCCCAAAAGCTTGAGCCCCAAAATAGTAAAATAGTGTGATGAAAAATATACATGTTCAGCACATATAGTTTCTTAATAAGTATAATAAAGCTTCAAAACTTTTTTTTACAAACTAGAAGAAACTTTTAAGAACCCTCTCAAGGAGATTAAAGACTTGAATGCATGTTAGAGAAGTTGTTGAGCTTAAAATCAAAGCTTCTCTTGCCTAAGGTTGAGTTTTCTTTGAGTTGAATATTTACTTAATTTTCTTCTTGATTTTCTTCCTTTTTGAATGCTTTTAAACTTTCATTCAATGCTGGAAGATGAATAGTAGTCATTAGAGATCATTTGGGAAACATTAAATGCATCAAATGGAGAATAAAAATAGTCATTGCAGAAATTCCATCATAGGGGGCATCCCTTAGGTCATCCCTTTCATCATAGACGAGAAAAACAATATTCTATAGTTTTGTGCAGTTCCTTTAGGGGTGACCCATGGGTCACCTCTTTTGGAACAAGCGAGAAAGACTAGATTCTGTATCTTGTGTGCAGAACCTATAGGGGGAACCCCATAGGTCACCCCTTTTTTCATGAAGCGCCCATAGGTCGCCTCTTTTTGCGTACTAATTTAGAATCAATATGCCAATCCTGCGTGCCAGTTGCCAAAGAAAAGGATCAACCTAGGGATCATCCTTTTTTATCCAAAGCATCGTATCTTCAATTTTAAACTTTTAAATAATTTGAGACCACCTCCAAATGAATCGACATTATCTTGGGAGTTCTTGAGGATTCCAAAAAACTTTAATTTTTTCTCCAACTCAAGTAAATTTCAAATTGACCATCCTTAACTAAGTTTTTGCAATAAAAAATTCTTAAAAATTTTGAAATAATTTTTAAAAATATCTTCAAGAATAAAAATCATTAGTATCCCTCTTAATTATTTTGTGCTCATCAAAATCATTCCTAGGGGCAACAATCTTCCTCCTTTTGATGATGACAAAATAATTGAGTTTAAGCAAAAATAAAGTGAATTTGATTTTGAATTGAGAGATGTCATTTTAAGTTAAGATGATTAAAAATAGATATATGTAAGTGATGAGTTCAAATGCACCTAATTTAGGTTGTTATTTTGTACATATTGCATTTTTCATGAAAATTTAGCAAATTTTTGACATATAGGATGCAGAAAGGAAAACATTCCCTCAACGAAATTATAACAAAGGTTTTTTTTAAAAAAAAATCATGGGAATGGGTTGCCCTAACAATTTGCTTATTATTTTCATATTAAGTATTGAATTTTAGCAATTTGACTATGACACTATAATAATAAATTTGAAATTTTAATAATTTGCTTTGCTTTTAATTTGCTTATACTACTTGCATGCACAATATGTTAATATTTTTCAATGAATGATACCTTCTCTCTCTTTTCGACATCATCAAACATAAAAGAGAAACTCTCCCTCAATAAATTATCTATATTCTGTTATTGAATTAACATTCCATTATGAGTATAGACCACATTTGTAAACAAAAAATTATAAGCCATAAACATATAAGAATATTTGAATTGCACAAGGTGCATGATTCATTGCATTCATAGGCATTATATATATCCAAAATATAACAAGAGTTATATTAACTATAACATCCAAACCAAAGTCAAGGTATAATATTCATTCAAATATAAATTATAGGTCTTCACTGTACACAAAACATGGATAACCAAAAAATACAACATCCATGACAACTAACCAAAAAGTACAAAGGCTAACTAAGATACTAAATACATAAGTCTGACTATAATAGATCTAATAAATATCATGGCTGGAGGCATCAGAATTAGAAGGAGAGTCTGAGATATGATGAGGGGTATCAGGATCAAATCTAGGAATACGTCCTCGACCACATCTGCCTTGACCATGGGTAGATGTACCAGCACGAGAAGAGGTGGCAGGAGCACGAGGGCGAGAGGGTCCTGTGGTGAAAGAAGACGAAGTCTGGAATAGGAGAATGAGTCTAATGGAATCAAGCTATCCCACTGCCCTCGATAAGGACTGCATGAGTGTACCAATTTTATAAAGATATCCTCACTAGAGCCTGTTACCTCATCCCTTAAGGACTGAATCTCTACCTCCAGTGCATGGTGAAGACTATCATCCTCTACCGATAAAATAGAAATCAGAGGGACAAACTTGCCCGACCGAGGGATCCCCAACCCCATCACCTATCATTGTAAATCCAAGATCCTACCAATTAATCTCAATATTGATCCCTCAAGCTTCTCAAGATGAGCAGACTGAGCAGTGAGCATCTGAAAGAGTATAGTGATGTCAGGAACCATCAATTGATTAGGTGGTGGGTCAGTTTGAGATCTCTCCCTTTGAGTAGAACTTGAGGTGAACCTGCTAGCCAACTACTGAGATAGACGATCGACAACTTGCTGTGATACAGATCGATAATCTATTAAGATATAAGGTTGGCTATCTGTCAAGATACAAGATGGACAATCGACTGTGATAGAAGATTGGCAATCATCCTTAGTTGATCATCTCCAAATATGATGGCTGTATCTCTGCTCACAGATGGTGGTACAAGTGCATTGCTCCTCATAGACATCAAGGGACCAGCCTCATGATTAGATATAAAATGAATGTCAGGAGATGCTCTACGATCATGAGAGGGTGAAGATGGTTTCTCCTCCTCTGCTCTGTCCTCCTCCTCCTCAACTACTTTACCACCTCTGGTCTATCGATCACTAACTCAGATGTAACCCATATGATGCAAAGAATTTGCATTATAGGTGTCAGTATGGGCTAAGTGAAAGCCAGCCTCTCCCTCAAAATCTGTATCAAAGCTTCTAAAAATCCTAGTAAGTGCCATGTCGTAAGGTAAAGAAGCTTTCAATCTAGTCACTGCCTCTCGCATGGCATCAATCATCAAGGCTGATAAGTTTAAAGGGATTTCATGTACAATATGATGCATGATACATAGATCCCTACTAGAAACAAAGTCAAACCTACCAGTTCTAGGAAAGAAAATGGTGCAGACAATGTGATGGAGTACCCTTATTTTCACACTGAGGTCTCTACTAGCTTCCAATTTTTCAATCCAACTAATTTCATGCTTTTGTAAAATAGATCTTAGGACATCTTCTTTATTCAATAGTCTATCAGTGGTAGATCCTTTATAGGATAGATGGATGAGAAAGCCTAACTGCTGAGCATCAAACTCTACTATGACACCCTTAACTAATGATCTTACTCTTCCATCAGAAAACATTAAATTTTGATAAAACTTCTGAACCAAATCAATGAAAATTATTTCTTTCAAAGTGCATAATGAACCCAACTTGAAGATTTTATATTTTCACCAAATGAAAATTCATCATTTTCTAGAAAATGGAAATCAATATTTCTTGCTAAACCAATCTTTCTATCAGAAAGAGATTTCTTGCTGGGAGTTACCAGAGAAGGAGAGGGTGCCAGAATAGGTGCTGGGTCAGGAGCCAAAGCGGCCTTCTTCTTCTTCCTCTAGCCCATGGGTGGACTTTCGATGCTGAGGAAGCTTCATCCATGGAGCCATTTATCAAGCAGTAGTGAAAACAATAGCAGGATAGTAGTGGAACGAGTGAGAAAGGATCAAGGATGAGAAATGTTTGTCGGAGAGAGTGGATTTTTTAAGAGGAACTTGGGTTCGATTGAAGATTAAGGCTTGTGGTAGGTTGAGAGACAGAAGAGAAATAGTGGAAATAGGAGAAGGAAGGGATAGAGAACCATTAAGAGTTTGCTTTGGAGGAGGTTTGGTGCGGTTTGGAAGGTGGTTACTGAGGGATTTTGGCAAGAATAGGTTCGGCGGGAGGGAGGAGATGAATGCTTGAGTGAAGAAAGAGAAGGGGGCGACCTGCAGGAAATGGAAAAATGAATAGATTTCTTTTTTCTTAATGCTCGAAGAAGAAATTTAGAAGGACAAAAATATCCTTTGGGGCATCCATTAGGATGTCCCATTTTGCATGAGGCAACCGAGGGGGCACTCCATCTAGATCAAAAATTTAGTTTAGCCTCTTTTTGAACAAAACAAGGATCAAGAGTGAGAATTAAGAAATTTTTTATAAGGAAAATGATTGGATTCTATTTTAAAAAGTTCATTAATAGGGTGATTTTGAGAAAGACCACTTGTGATTTTTAAGATAGTGGATCCAAGATACCTACTCCCTTCTAATTTTACAAAATTTATCTTCATTAAAGGGTATTGTAAAGATGTCCGCTAATTATTTTTCAGAGCAAACAAAGTCAATAAATACATCATTATTTTGCACATGCTCTCTTATGAAATTATGTCTAATTTCTATGTGTTTTGATTTAGAATATTGGATTGGATTTTTAGTTAAGTTGATGGCACTAGTGTTATTACATCTTATGAGAATATTATTAAATTTTACTCCAAAATCTTTGAGTTGTTGCTTAATTCATAAGATTTGAGTACAACAACTTTCAGCTGCAACGTATTCAGTCTCAGCCATAGACAATGCCACCAAATTTTGTTTCTTTCTAAATTTGAAAGAAATATGCCCTTAAGCCAATCAAAATTTATATTTTACTGGGCTATTCTTTTTTCTTCTAAACTCATGTAATGATATTTTTAAATAAATAAAGATATTTTATTTCATCATATGCTGTATCTTAATTATTTATTTAAATTATAATGAATCCCATAAATTAAGGTTATGGTTTTAGGGTTATGATGAGATCATACTTGTGAGATCTAAAACCTCAAAACCCTAATCAAAAATATTTTTGATCGATGGAACATTGAGTTGGGGATCAATATTTTCAGAAAGACTGGCACATCCTATGTATGCTTGATGAAAGGATGATTGATCTCACTATTACTTATGTATGACACTAATACAAGGATGTGAGTGCTCATTAGAGAATGAGTTCACTGAATTGATCCAACTCGAGAACATCTAGTGGAGTCTTATCTATATATCAATAGATGGTTCTCATAGTAGGAGTTCTGCATGTAATCCTTTATCTTGAGACTACCATAGAATCTTATATGTATGAATCCATATTTTGGTTCATACTCATTCATGACATAGTCATGTACGGGATGTTCTGGATATGGTGGATTATATATGAAGGTTGTAAGTAAGTCAACATGGAATCGATCACTCCTGGTAAGAGGAGATCGCATCCTACCTGCTTCAATCAAATGATGATTTAGAAAGTTTTTTATCAAAGCATGATCAAAATTAGAAATGATTTCTAATATTTCATTAATCGAATCATCATTAAAAAATTAAGAAAAATATGAATATGATATTAGGTTTGAGATATTTTCATATCCAAAGTCATATTCGAGATGCAGGATGATCAAAGGATCTTGTTGCAAGGTAACTTTTCCTCGAAGAATATTTTTGATATTTCTATTAAAATTTCATATCTTCTGGATAGACATGATATATTGCTAGACGTCAATCTTGTCTTACGAATTTGATCAAATTAAAAAGTTTAATTTAATCATTAATTAGAAAGTGTTCTAATTGGTTGAATTGGGTTAGCTAGTTTTGATCTAAATTGATTTGGTTAAGTTCTAGCCAAACTAGGTCAAATTGCACCTAGATCCACTACTGGCTAGATGTGAAATCCAATGGATCACACACAAAGAGAATTGATCAAGGGTTAATTAGATTAGATCATGTTTGCAGGTTGAATAAACTAGCATATATTGCAAACCCTAGCACCTAGATTCAAATTGGATTCGAAATGGATTCCAATTTGGGCTAATTAAATCCAATTATTATCAAATCAAATTGATCCTCAATTGGGTTGACCCCTAGCTTGATGACCAAGGTCTTGGTGTTAGATATGTATGCCCTAAAAGCCAGATTGGCTGACACTTGTAATACACTTCTGAAGATAAAATTATAATTTTAATTATAAAGAATAAAATGGATTACTTTCTATCATAGTGTATATTTGAAAGTTCTATGATACATCCCTTGAGTTAATGGTAATGAAAGTTCATATTTTCAAGAGTTAAAAATTTAAGACATGAATTTTTATTATTAACTCATAAAATACATCCGACCATAGGATCATTATAAGGATGGTGATTGATCCAGAAGGTTAGTGTACGATCGCTTCTTTTGGATAGATGAGTCTTGAGTCTACGGTATAGAAACATAGGAGTGAGAGTATAGATACTCGTTAGAGAACGAGGGCACTGAGCATGACCATCTCGAGCAGTCATGAGGATGTCTACCTTCTCATCGATGACTGGCTTGAAGCTATAGTAGTGTGTCTGGTTCTTTGACCTAAGGTGCATCAGCAATTCACCTTAAGGGTGTTATAGTTTGACTACACCATAACTCGATCTCCTAGCCATTCAGAATCCTGAGGTATATGTTGGATATAGCATATTCATTGTAGAAATTGGATTGCACCAATAGAAGATCTATCTACCTTGGTAGATGAGGAGTAGCCCTATGATGATCATGAGAATCAAGTCCATAAGCCCATGGCCATGGCAGAGTGAAATAATAGAAAGGTTTGTATTAGGATTTTCACATTGGACTTGAATTGAATGATTAATTCATATGATGAAAATTAGGATTTGATGAGATCACCTTAACCCTAATCTGATCGAAGCTCAAGATGGAAGAATTTAATCATACATGTAACTACACCAAGAGGTTCACTTTTAGTTTTGATGGATTGCCACCATATGCTGCTAGGTATCACTAGTGGATTTTGGGAGCAATTAGAATGATTTGGATGATCGATCATACTAGTTGTCTGAATCAAAAAAGTTCTGATCCATTGGTAGGTGTTTTGATAATGTTGATGATAGAAATCATGATATATCCTATTACCATACGGAATTGAACCTAACTGAATCACACAAACAAGAGTTTGGATATAGATATCATCAATTGGATTAATCCAGTTTAATTGATTTGAATAAGATTCAATTTGGTTCAAGAAAATCATGCTAGCATATGATTGAGCCTAATGTTCTCCTTTAATAATCATTAAAGCTTGTCTCATCTGAGCCAAATATATTTGGACTCACTCAAGAATCTTTACTTAGTCTGACTGGAGCTTGTCCAGGTTAGAAAAGGATTGTCTTAATTTATGAGATAAATTTGAGACAACACCTGCCATTTTTCATCAACTACTAAATATTGTCTTCGAACATTGGTCAAATGTTGACCCTGGATACTTAGAAATCTACCCATGTGTCATGCACCCATAGGAGCATGCGCCCTATGAGGATAAAAGACGAAGTCCCATATAGATTGGATTCCAGTTGCTTCAGGGGATTAAATAGTGTGGCGCCAAGAAGACTTGTTTGATCCAGTCTTGGCACCACCTAAGGAGAGTTTTGAGGGTCTCTAATCTGATTGAATTAGATGATGTCATCCCACCAATCAGATTTAGATCTAATTGCACAAAGGTCGTAATTGGCCAGGATGATGTGGTACTGCATGGAGCAACAGGATCTATATAAACCCTGTCTGCCCCTAGAATTCAATTCTTCTACTTTTAGCCCATGCCACATAGTCCCTCTCCCTCCTTCTCCATGCCACCCTATGGTCTTCTCTCTCCTCTTCATGGCCAAAGAATTTTGGGTATGAAGAAGGTGCGATCCAAGCAAGCGAAAGGCGCTAGGAAAGGAAGAAGGCAGTATTGCTGCAAGAGACAATGACTGTTCTTCAAAAGCAATTTTTAAGACATTCAAGATCAGATCTAGATCTATTTTTTGGAGGATTTATTGAGAAGGAGAAGGTCTTCAGATCTTGCCTGAGCGAATATTAGTATAGGCCAGGCACTTGCATGGCTACATCCAGAATCTCAGATAAACATCAGGATCATCATGGGATAATTAGATTACCAAAAATAAAGATATAATTAAATTAGATTTAATTTTAATTTTAAATTTTATTATTAGATCAATAAGATTAGACTTGAGAAGTCTTAAATCTAACTAGGATCTTAGAGAAAAATTTTTGAAATATCCTTCCTGATCTAATCAGATCTGAACGAACCTGATCTGAAAAATAGGTTTTTTTCTTCAACTGGTATCAGAGCTAGGTTTCATAATTCATTAGATCTAATTTTAATTTATTTTTAATCTAATAATTAGATAATTTTAGATCTCACATTAGATGTGATTAGATCTAAAATTAGAAAATGAAAAATTAAATAATCTAGATCTAAGATGTATGAGATGCATGACTAGACTAGGAATAGAATTATTCTATGTGTAGTCTTGATCATAATTTCAATTTGATTAATTATAATTTTTAAATCTATTTATTTACTATTTTTTAATATTATAAATATTATAATTAAATCTAAAAAATAAAAATAAATTTATTTAATTTATTCATATGAGATATGGTAGATGCATGTTTAGACTAGTTGTAGAATAGTTCTACAAAATTTTCTAGGTAAATTTTAATTTGATATGATCAAATTTAAGTCTTATTTTTTAGATGTTTATGAGATAATTTAGATCTAAAAGCATGCATGATATGATACATGAGATGTATGCAAAATATGTTTTAGTTAGATTAATTTATATATATATGATATATGATGTAGATCTAACTAGTTTTGTAGATTTATTATGTTTCTGATTAAGGCATTCCCCTTGGCCATCCGATCATAAGAACGAAGTAGGTTTTAAAGTCCCTCTCCTCTCATTCGATGGGATGTTCTTATGGTGTGTAGGGGTGCTGCGCGTTCGACCTTAATCAAAAATCAAAACTTATTTTCTACAAAACTCTAGATTCTAAAATTCTAGGATTTTATATACATGTTTTATTTATGAACTCTAAATTTAATTGAGAATTAAGATTATGAAATATATTAGATCTAAAATTAATAATTTTCAGATCTAAGACATATTCATAAAATTGGGTTCGGGCTTGGATAGCTCAATTAGGTCTAGTGGTTGATTAAATCAAATCAAGAATTAGTTAGGTGGAATCAAGAGTACTTAAATTGACTAACCTAATAGGATTAAGTCTAGGTCAAGATCGAGTCACATGAGTGATCGATCAAGTTAAGACCTAATTAGGCTCAGTGGTTAGAGTCTGGATTGTAGGCTAACCCGATTGATTTTGACTCAATATTTTGGTGTCTAAGGTAAGTTTGACAGATGCGATCGACTAGTTTTTAATTAAAAGCTACTCGACTCAAATACGTTCTTATCAAGTTAATGGCATATCCCTTCCAACAGTCTCACTTACCTAGCCATATTTGTCGGCCCAGTCCTGATCTAAGGTGGCTAACAATACAAGTTAACGCATGCCACTAGGTTAGTCATAATGGTTATGGCTATTTTAAGTCAAGTTTAAAGAGACCTAAATCAAATCTTCATAAGAAAGATTAATTCTAAGGTCTTCCACCATTGTAGATGTGCGGGCTCTTCTCGGGATTGATTGTTCTCGACTGATCATAGTGGTTCAGTTGCACCGAAAAGATGCAACCATGTCTATTAGGTATTGGATGTCGTGGACTAGAGGATGGATTGGGCTCAATATTTTGGATGCAATGAGAGATCCAATTAGAAATTTAATCTATGTAAATGGTGGATCTGACTTGACTAAGGAGTGGATCAATATTTCGGACACGGTGAGATTCACGAATTAGAGATCAAGTCTGGGTGCACCATGATTAGAGAATCATTGGACAAGAGTTGTTCACTCATTGGCTAATCCGTCACCAATAACTATTAGGTGAGGTGATGAGTCAGTTGGTGGGACTTCACCACCCACCAGAAATCAGTAATCATGGAGATTTTTGTATCTCTACAAAGAAAGTATAGAAATCTGAGAAAATAGTAGGAGCTAATTTATTTAAAGATCAAACTTCTAAATAAATTGGTTAAGTTTTACTTACAAAATCTAACTAGAAACTTTGACTCTTTAAAGGAAATAGAAAAATGCCTGCGTCCAACCTACTAGCCCGTATCCTAGACACCCATAGACTGACCAGACCCAATTATAAGGATTGGCTTCGAAACTTTAAAAGTATTTTGGGTTTCAAAAAGTTGACTCATGTATTGGATCAGGATCCTCCCACCTTACCAGCTCGTCCGTCCACTGAATAGAGTGTCTCTTGACAAATGGATTGATGAAGATAATAAGGTCAGATACTACATGTTGGGCTCGATGTCTGATGAGCTTCAATACCAACAGAAAGATATCAAGACCGTCCGTCAAATGTTGGCTCACCTATAAGAGTTGTTTGATAAATAGAGTCATGCAGTCAAATATTAGGTAACTAAATGATTATTTAAGGCTAAAATGCATGATGGACAGTCAGTCTAAGATCATTGTCTGATGATGATCAAGGACTTGAAAGAGCTTGAGAAGCTCAAAGTGAAGTTAGACTAGGATCTGCAGAATGATATAATTCTGCAATCCTTGACTAATGTGTATGGGCAGTTCATCATGAACTACCATATGCATAAACTTCAAAATACTCTGATCGAGCTTATAAATATGCTGGTTGCTGCTGAGCTTTCTGTGAAAGGTTCTAAAGGCTCAATACTTGCTATGGAATGGACTTTTTCCAAGAAAAAAATTTTTGGAAAGAAGAAGTCTGTGAAAAAATAAAAGATGGAAAGTGGAAAGAAAAAAAAGGCAGAGCTGAAAAAGATAGCTGCTGATAAAGAAAAGTGTTTCCATTGTAATACTAACGACCATTGAAAATAAAACAGCCCTACATACGTAGCCATCCTGAAGAATAAGAAGGAGATAGGTCCTTTTGGAGGTATGCTCATTATTGAATCTAACATTATGATTTTTTCTGCATCCAGTTGGGTGCTTGACTTTGGTTCTAATGATCATTTATGCACTTCTATGCAGGATCTTGAGGATAGAAGAAGGCTGAGGGATGGTGAGATGATTCTACACATTGAAAATGGAGCAAGAGTTGCTATTATGGCCATGGGAACCTACCCTCTTCAACTACTGTCTGGCTTAGATTTAGTACTTAGGGATTGTTATTACATGCCTGCTGCAAGCAGGAATTTGATTTCTATTTCATGTTTAGCACAAGAAGGCTATGCAATTAGTTTTATTAAGGACCATTGTAATATTCTTTATGAAAAAAATAAAATTACAAGTGGTTTTCTTATTAACAGTCTCTACCAGTTACATATTGATATATCTATCTTTAATATTGAGCAAAATGTGAATGCCATAAGATCAAAATGACCCAGGGATAGTCCAAATGATAGCTATCTATGGCACCTAAGGCTAGATCATATAGCAGAAGATAGGATTAACAAATTAAAGAAAATTAGGCTATTAAGTCCACTGACTTTTGAGTCATATCCAATTTATAATTCATGTCTTCATGGCAAAATGATTAAGCTCCCTTTTGTAGGACATGGAAAAAGGGCCACGGAAGTACTTGCCCTTGTACATACTAATGTGTGCAGCCTATTTGATGTGCCAGTTAGAGGCAACTTTGACTACTTCATTACTTTTACTGATGATTTATTTCGGTATGGGTATGTGCATCTTATGAGACATAAGTCTGAAGCCTTTGAAAAGTTTAAAGAATTTAGATGTGAAGTTGAAAAGCAAACTGAAAAACCCATTAAGATTTTTCGATCAGATCGAGGAGGTGAATATCTTAGTTAGGAATTTTTGGACTATCTCAAGCAAAATGGCATAGTCTCTCAATGGACTACACCTAGAACACCTCAACTCAATGGAGTTTTAGAATGGAGAAACCAGACCCTATTAGATATGGTCTGATCCATGATAAGCTTCACAGATCTTTCTGATTTTCTTTGAGGACATAGTCTGTTAACTGCTACAAATTTACTGAATAGGATTTCCTCTAAAATTATTCCTACCATACCGTATGAGATATGGGATGGTAAGAAACCAAGTCTGAGTCATCTCAGAATTTGGGATTGTCCGGCTCATGTCAAAAGACAACAAGTGAATAAGTTAGACTATAGGTCCTTTAGAGCTCGATTCATAGGATATCCTAAAGAGTCATTAGGATATTATTTCTACATTCCAGAAGATCACAATATGATTGTGAGTTGACATGCCATCTTTCTTGAAAAATAGTTTATTCAAGATGGTGGCATTGGAAAGCAGATCAAGCTCGAGAAAAAAATCTCACAAGAGCAACGAGCTAAGGACCCTATGGAACCAAATCAAGTGGAGCCAACACAATCACTACCTCCTCCACCTTATAGATCGAAAAGGATTTTCCATCCCCATGATAGATAATTAGGTACTATTTCAGAGAAAGTAGAGAAAATGTTTTTCATAGGTAATGGGGTTCATGGTGATGATCCCAAAATCTATGATGAGGCAATATCGGATATGGACTCTGAGAAATGATCAGAGATAATGAAGTCAGAAATTGACTTGATACACTCAAATCAAATTTGGATCTTGGTAGATCCACCAGAAAGTATAATACCTATTGGTTGCAAAGGGATCTACCAGAGAAAGATTGGTGCAGATGAAAATATGGAGACATTCGAAGCTAGATTAGTGGCAAAACGGTATAGTCAGCATGAAGAAATTGACTATTAGGATATCTTTTCGCCAATAGCCATGCTAAAATCCATTCGCACATTACTTGCTATTGCAGCCTTTTTCGATTATGAAATATGATAAATGGATGTGAAAATGATGTTCTTAAATGGATATCTTGAGAAAAATATCTATATGGAACAGCCACTAGATTTTACATTCAGTGATCAAATTAGTTGGTTTAATGATGTAATCAAATTATTTGATTTCATCAAAAATGAGGAGGAATCATGTATTTTTAAAAAGATCAGTAGGAGCGCTATTGTCTTCGTCGTACTGTACGTGGATGATAGCTTCCTTATTAGGAATGATATTTCCAAGTTGACCATAGTTAAAATATGGTTATCTAAAGAATTCTCTAAGAAAGACCTAGGAGAAGCATCCTTTATTCTAGAAATTAAGGTCTATAGAGATAGACCGAATAAGATGCTAGGTCTTTCATACAAGATGTACATAGAGGAAGTGCTAAAGAGGTTTAGCATGAAAAACTCCAAGAGGGGATTGGTACCCTTCAGACATGGGATTCATCTCTCCAAGAAAATGTGTCCCAACACACTTGAAGAGATTGAACGCATGAGTAAGATCCCTTATGCTTCAGCAATAGGAAGCCTCATGTATGCCATGTTATGTACACGACCTGATATAGCCCATGTTGTGAGTATCACGAGCAGATATCAGTTGAATCTAGATGAAGAACACTAGACTTCTATGAAATGTATCCTTAGGTACTTGAGAAGAACTAAGGATATGATGTTGGTTTTTGGTAATGGAGAACTCCAAGTCCAGATATATATAGACTTAGATTTTATATTCGATATAGATGATCGAAAGTCGACATATGGGAATCTGTTTATGTGTAATAGTGGTGCTGTCAGTTGGAAGAGTTTCAAGTAGATAGTGATAGCAGATTCCACCATGGAAGCAGAGTACATCGCTGTGTCAGAAGCTGCGAAGGAGGCATTCTGATATAAGAAGTTCACCATAGAGATCGAAGTAATGCCATCGGATGCCATTCCTTTGTACTGTAATAATAATGGTGCCATAGCCCTTGCTAAGGAGCTGAGGTCTCACCAAAAATCCAAGCACATCAAGCGGCGATACCACCTCATCCGTGATTACCTTAAGAAAGGTTACATCGAGGTCAAGAGAGTCGACTCCCCAGACAATGTGGTAGATCCACTTACAAAGCCATTGGGCTAGTAGAAGAACAAAGCCAACCTTGAGAAGATGGGACTAAGATTTGTAGCCAATTGGCTTGAGCTCAAGTGGGAGTTTGTTAGATATGTGTGCTCTAGAAGTCAAATTGATTGACACTTATAATACACTTCTAAGAATAAAATTATAATTTTAACTATAAATAAAAAAATAGATTATTTTCTATCGTAGTGTATGTTTGAAAGTTCTGTGATACATCCCTTGAGTTAATGGTAATGATAGTTTGTATTTTCAAGAGTTGAAAATTTAAGACATGAATTTTTATTATTAACTCATAAATTGCTCCCGACTGTAGAATCATCATGAGGATGGTGATTGATCTGTAAGGTTGGTGTACGATTATTATGAAGATGTCAACCTTCTCATTGATGACTGACTCGAAGCTACAGTAGTGTGTCTCATTCTTTTAGTTGAGGTGCATCGATAATTCATCTTGAGGGTGTTGTAGTTTGACTACACCATAACTCGATGTCCTAGCCATTCGGAATTCTGAGGTGTATGTTGGCTATAGCATATTCATTGTAGAAATTGGATTGCACCAATAGGAGATCTATCTACCTTGGTAGATGACGAGTAGCCTTATGGTGATCATGAGAATCAAGACCATAAGCCCATGGCCATGGTAGAGTGAAATAATAGAAAGAGTTTTTATTAGGATTTTCACATTGGACTTGAATCGAATGATTAATTCATACGATGGAAATTAGTGTTTGACGAGATCACCTTAACCCTAATTCGATCGAGGCTCAAGATAGAGGAACTTAATCACACAGGTAACTACATCGAGAGGTTCACTTTTAGTTCCGATGGGTTGCCACCATATGCTGCTAGGTGTCACTGGTGGATTTTGAGATCAATTAGAATGATTTGGATGATCGATCATACTAGTTGTCTGAATCAAAAAAATTTTGATCCATCGGAAGGTATTTCGATGATGTCGATGATAGAGATCACGATATATCCCATTACCATATGAAACTAAACCTAACTAGATCACACAAACAAGGGTTTGGATCTGGATATCATCAATTGGATTAACCTAATTCAATTGATTTGAATAAGATTCAATTAGATTCAAGAAAATCATGCTAGCACACGATTGAGCCTAATGTTCTCCTTTAACAATCATTAAAGCTTGTCTCATCTGAGCCAAATGTGTTTGGACTCACTCAAAAATCTTTACATAGTCTGATTGGAGTTTGTCTAGGTCAGAAAAGGGTTGTCTTAATTTATGAGATAAATTTAAAACAACACCTACCATTTTTTGTCATCTACTAAATCTTATCTTCAGACATTGATCAAATGTTAACCCTGGACACTTAGACATCTGCCCATGTGCTATGCACCCATAGGAGAGAACCTAAGGACTTGTCGCCCTGCTAAAAAGTAGATAGGAAGGGGGCGCACGCTTAGGGCGGTGTGCGCCCCATGAGGATAAAAGATGGAGTCCCATACAAATGGGACTCCAATTGCTTCAGGGGATTAAATAGAGTGGCACTAAGAAGACTTGTTTGACCTTATCTTGGCGCCACCTAAGGAGAGTTTTAAGGGTCTCTAATCTGATTAGATCAGATGATATCATCCTATCAATCAAATTTAGATCTGATTGCATAGAGAGCCATGATTAGCCAGGATGATGTGGTACTGCATGGTGCAGCAGGGTCTATATAAACTCTGTTTGCACCTAAAATTCAATTCTTCTGCCTTTAGCTCATGCCACATAGCCCCTCTCCCTCCTTCTCCATGCCATCCTCTGGTCTTCTCTCTCCTCTCCACACCCAAGTGATTTTGGGCATGAAGAAAGTGCGATCCAAGCAAGTGAAAGGCATCAGGAAAGAAAGAAGGCAGCACTGCTTTGTAAGAGACAATAGCTATTTTTCAAAAGTCATATTGAAGACCTTTAAGATTAGATCTAGATCTAATTTTTGGAGGATTGATTGAGAAGGAGAAGATCTTCAGATCCTGCCCGAATGGATACCGATAGAGGCCAGGTACTTGCATGGCTACATCCAGAACCTCAAGCAAACATTGAGATCATCATAAGATAATTGGATTATCCAAAAAAGATATAATTAAATTAGATTTACTTTTAATTTTTATTTTTATTATCAGATCAATAAGATTAGATCTGAGGAGTCTCAAATCTGATTAGGATCTTACTGAAAAATTTTTGAAATATCCCTCCTGATCCAATCAGATCTGAATAAACTTGATCTAGAAAATAGGTTTTTTCCTTCACTTAGTGCCATATAACAGCAATCCACGTGCTAGAAATTCTCTCTCTTGGCATGTGGGGTTTAATTTATGCATAAGAGTTTTTTTTTATGTGCATGGGATTGTTTGGCACCAACCTCTTTTGCCTTATCCATTTTTATTTTTTTACATAACATTTGTTATGTGGTTTCAAATCTGAATAGAAGGGCAACTAAGTGTCCTTCTGAGTTTTAAATACTTTGATGTTTTATCTGAAAGATGGATAAGGGAGACTCCTTGCCGCCCCAACCACCTTGGCGCCCCTTGGACCAAGTCAAAGCTTTTGAAACTTTGACTCTTCCATGCAAATTTTCTCCATGCTAAAATTTAGGTGAGACATCCCTTTTCTTGGTCATTGGATGGCCATCTCATCCCTTGATTTATGGCTCCATATATTAAAGTCTTGAAAATCTTCGAAAGAAACTTACGTAGAAATTTTACAAAGAGTCCTTCTGCTTTAAGGCACCTCTTTGTATTAATTCTATATATTCTGCATGGCAATTTCTTTTGAAGGAAAGTGAGATAGGCTGATGGGCATGAGATTTCAAATGGGAATAGATGTGAGAAAATTAAGGAGGTGCCCCTACGTACAATATAAATAGGAGCGCACTCCATAGTGTCAAGAAAATTTAGAGAACTCTTCTTTCTTTCTTACCACTCTCCATAGTTATCCAATTTCTTTCTTCCTTTCTTTGTTAAGATAAGTTCTAATTAAGGACAAAAGGTCTGTTTTAGGATAAGGGCTTAGAAAGATTGCAAAGGAAGATAAGGAAAAAAAAAGAAAGATAAGAAAGGGTAGGAAAGAAGGATGACAGCAAAGGCTAAGAAAGGTTCTGCCCAAATTAATTAAAGTTCTTATCATAAGAATTTTAATTAAAATAAACAAACATGCTGGTATCTTGATCAGGCCTCCGTGTGGATCAATGTTGGAGGGTGAACACATGGGCACCTGGTGGAATCCTGTTGATCTAAAGATTGAATTTGATGATGATAAAGAGTTTTGAGTATAAGTTATAAAGTCTAACTATGTTTATAAGAATATGTAGTTTAAAAACTTCAAACTCAATATCTTAATGGAGATAAAATCAAGTCAAAAAGGCAAGTCTAGCCTACAAATTATTTGGAGAAGAAAGGGTCACAAACTATCTTTGGCACATAAACTAGGCTAACCCAGTTTGAAACTGAGCTGACCTAGTCTTAGTGAAAGTAGAAGATAGAAAGGGTAGAAAACTAAATTTTTATGATCTAGGGGACTGAGCCGATCCAACTATAAATTGAGCTGATCCAGTGAAACTAGATCGATCTAGTCAGAAAGTGAGCCATCCTAGTCTCTAACAACAGAAGAAGACGGAAATAGTATTTCAGGATTTCTAAGACTAAGTCGACTCAGCTAAAAATTGAGCCAATCTAATTTAGACTGAGCCGATCTAGTTTAAAACTAAGTCGGCCCAGTGCCTATAATGATTAGTTTCTAGTTCTGCAATATTTTTACTCCACACATCTTTCAACGGCTATTTTGGATCTTCCAATGGCTTGATTACTTTCAGAAGCCTATGATGATGATTTGTAATGATGGAAAACCTCTGGGATACTTAAGGAAGCACTTGAAAGAAGAAAAACAACTTTTGAACAAAAAAAAATGAGCTTCCAAGCTGATTTTTAGTCTTCCAAGTATATGAGCTAAACAGTAAAAAGGAAGGAGTGTTTCTTAGAGCTTTTCTTATCCTTCCAACATCCTCAATTAGAGAGAAGTCCGGCCAACACCATTGAAGATCAACTTTTACTTCTTTCGAGCACTCAAAGAGAAGAAATCAAGCCTACAAGCCAAGCTCCTAGATTTTCTTCTCTTAAGCTTCAAAGAGTTTGTTTTTGTTTTGTTCATTGTATTTTTCATATTTGTTTCAAGTTTCTTGGGGTGAGAAACTTGGGTTAGTCCAAGCCTAAAGTTGGATGGTGTATGGTTGTGATTGGTGAGCCAAAGTGAAAACCAATCAGGGTTGATTATTAGTCCAAAAAAATAATCATTATATAGTTGTGGTTGGTGAGCCATGGTCAAAATCAACTGGGTTGGATTGTGAGCCCAAGTAAAATAATCAAACTGTAATCAAGCCTAGTGATTATAGTTGAATATCTAAATGGTTTACTTAGGGAGTGGACGTAGGTGCTAAGTTTGGCACCGAACCACTAAAAAATTTTTATGTATTTATATTATATTTTTGCTTTTCTTATCCTCGTTACTTGCTTTACATATTTATGTTATCTAGTTGATTTTAATTTTACTACTGCATTGCATATCCACCATAATACTCAAGTTCTATTAATTAGAAGCACATATTTATTTAGAATTTAATTTGGCTAAAATTTTAAAATACCCAATTCGCCCCTCCTCTTAGGTAGCCATACCAAGGCAACAACTGGTATCAGAGCAAGTGCTCTATTATTAATTATTGACCTAATCGTTAAGGGCAAAAGATCAAATGCAACCCCAAGTGGTGTTTCTTTCATTGAAGGCCAATCCACTTCTAGACCACCTCTATTTAATGGCACCAACTACACCTTTTGGAAAATTAAAATGAGAATCTTCATATAATCTCTAGACTATGATTTGTGGAAAATCATAACTAGAGGACCATACACACCCACAAAAATAGTAAATGGTATAACTCATCCGAAACCAGAAAAAGAATGGAATCAATTTGATAAAAAGATGGCTCAATTGAATGCAAAAGCCATCAATGTACTTTATTGTTTCTTAGATGTGCATGAGTTTAATAGAATATCTCCTTGTACATCAGCTAAAAGAATTTGGGACATCTTAGAGATAACTCATGAAGGAATAAGTCAAGTCAAAGAGTCTAAAATTAACTTGCTTGTTCATAAATATGAAATATTTAAAATGGAGAAACATGAGTCTATTTTCGATATGTTCATCAAATGCTTTAAATGGCCTAGGCAAAATTTATTCTAACTATGATCTTGTTTGCAAAGTACTTAGGTCTTTACCTAAATTGGAAAGTTAAGGTGACAGCAATACAAAAAGCAAAGGATCTCACCAAGCTATCCTTAGAAGAACTCATGGGTTCTCTTATGACCCATGAGATGCATATGGCTCAAAAGAAAGATGAAGAAAAAGATGATGAGGACATGATGCTTCTTTCAAGAAAGTTCAAGAAGTTTCTCATAAAGAAAAACATGAAAAAGAAGGAGAAAGAAGAGAAGAAAATTATCACCAACAACAAATATGTCCCAAAAAGATGAAGAGGAGTGTCTTACTAGGACTTATGAAAAGTGGTGACTCATCAAACTCAGATGAGTAAGAGAAAAATGAGAATCTTTGCCTCATGACCTGATGAGGTAAATTCTGAAAACTCATCTAATTTTACTTTTGATGAACTACTTGATGCCTTTAATGAACTAATTTATGAATTTAAAAAGTTAAGGCAGAAAAGTAGGGACCTTAAAAAGAATAATTCTAATTTAATGAAAGAAAAGAATTACTTAGCTAAAGAAAAAGAAAATCTAATTAAATTTAAAAATTTTTTAGATAAAGAAATTCTTGAGCTTAAAAAGAAAAATGATATTTTGAAATCTTTTCTAAAAAAAATAAAAATATTTTAATAGAAAATAAAGAGCTCTTGGAAGAAAATTAGAAATTAAGAAAAGAAGTTAAAATTTTGAAACCTATAGCTGAAAAGATTACAATTAGCTTTTAAAATCTTCAATCCTTGGTAAAAACCAATGGGGCTATTTTCAATAAAGTAGAAACCAATTTTAATATGTCAAGAAAATAACAAAATACTAAAAATATTTTTACTAGAGCTTCAACTAAAAATCATCCTATTAAGTGCTTTAAATGTAATCAAATTGGCCTCAAGATTTTAGAATGCAATTTTAAAAGAATTGGCCAAACCTTGATTAAAGAAATTTAGGTTTCCAAAGTAACCTTGAATACTAACTCCTATGGATCTAAGATGACTTGGGTACCAAAAGTTTTGAAGTGAACTTGCAGGTTTGCCAAGGATCCAATGCTCTTAAAAGAATAAAATATTTTTATTTGGATTCCTTGGTTGTCAAGATGATGGGTGATGATTGTTGGTATAATCTAAAACTTTCTCTCATCATACCATCAATGATTGTTAAAATCTTTTTGATTGAATGAATCCTTTGATTAATATGCATGCATATAAAATTTCTTGCTTGAAATACTTCTTATGTTTAATTGATTGATTTTAATGCTTGCAATGAATTCATATCATGTTATGAATATTTTGATTTTAAAGGATAATATGCTCTCCTTTATATATCATGTCATGGTTAAAACACTTTAACTTGATATTCAACATAATATTTTAAGACATCCCTTATCAATTCTATAATTGATGAATATAAATCTAGAAATGTTTAATTCCTTTAATTGTTAAGCTTTCAAGAGAAACTAATTTTAAATTGAATTTAATTGAATTTCCCCCATAAAATGTTAAACTATAAAATTACTTAAAATCTTATGACATTATTTTTCATAATATGATTTTAATTTGGTTATGAGATACAAAATTGATCAAGAGTAAGTACGAAATGGAATTAAGAAATATGGCATATGGTAAGGAGGAGCAAATTTTGAATAAAAATTGAACTCAATTGACTATAATATTAAGGGAGAGTTTAATGATTTTGGACTATTAAAGAAGAATTTACTCTATTGATTTTATTAATCACCTCCTTTTGAGTTATTCTTTTTGATATTGTCAGAAAGGGGGAGAGTTATTGTTGAGTATATGCTTAAGCTTAATTAGAATGAAGTATGTTCTTATTGTTTAGTGGTTTTATACATTTTAAATATGTAATCTTTAGAAATTCACTACATATTATTTGCATATACTCAAAAGTTTTGTCATCATAAAAAAGAAGAAGATTGTTGATCCAAAGATTAATTTTGATGATGATAAAGAGTTTTGAGTATAAGTTATAAAGTCTAACTATGTTTATGAGAATATATAGTTTCAAAACTTCAAACTTGATATCTTAATGGAGATAAAATCAAGTCAAAAAGGCAAGTCTAACCTATAAATTATTTGGAGAAGAAAGGATCACAAACTATCTTTGGCATGCATGGCATGCAAACTAGGCCAACCTAGCCTGAAACTGAGCCGACCTAGTCTCAGTGGAAGCAAAAGACAGAAAGGGCAGAAAACTAAATTTTTGTGATCCAGAGGATGGAGTCGATCCAGCTGAAAACTGAGCCGATCCAGTGGAACTAGGCCAACCTAGTCAGAAAGATGGACGTGAAGATTGAGTTTTGTTGTCACTGATGGCACAGCATAATATGAAATTGGAATAGATGGACGTGAAGATGGCCCTCCTTCATGGAACTTTGGAGGAAAGAATCTACATGAAGCAACCAGATGGTTTCATGGAGATGGGATAAGAAGAAATGGTGTGTTTACTCAGAAAGTCTTTGTATGGCTTAAAATAATCCCCTCGTTAGTGGTATCGAAGGTTTGATAGCTTTGTCTTTAGCCTGAGTTTCAGCAGATGTGAACATGATTGTTGTGTCTACATCAAGGATGTTGATGAGGAGGATGCCCTACACCTATTATTATATGTAGATGATATGCTCATAGCCAGTAGAAGTATGGATGCTATAAAAAGATTAAAATGGGCATTATCATCTGAGTTTGAGATGAAGGATTTGGGTCTAGCTGAGAAAATCCTTAGAATAAAGATTTGCAAAGATAGGTGCAAAGAAGTACTCCATTTGTCACAAGGAAAGTATGTCTAGAAGGTTCTAGAGAGGTTTGGAATGGAGAAGGCCAAACCTGCAGAGATGCCATTGTCGAGCTATATGTCTCTTTTTAAGTTATAGAGCCTCCAGTCAGAAGAGGAGAGAGAGTATATAGAATGAGTCTCTTATACAAATGCTGTAGGCAGTATGATGTATACTATGGTGTGCTGTAGACTAGATATAGCACATACAGTGAGCACGGTTAGTAGATACATGGCTAACCCTGGGAAGGAATACTCGAAAGTATTGAAATGGATATTGAGATATTTGTATGGAACAAGGAATTATGGTTTGATATTTGGTGGCAGATGAGAGGATTTGGAGAATAATATGTGAAGATGTGTGAAGGTTCAGGTCTACTGGAAGGGTTTGTTAATGCAAATTATGCTGGTGATCTTGATATGAGGAGGTCTACTACTGGATACCTCTTCTGTATATTTGGTGGACCGATATCTTGAAGATCAATCCTTCAGCCAATCACGACCTTGTCTACCATAGAGGCTGAGTATATTAGGATAATGGAGACTGCAAATGAAGCCCTTTGGCTTAGGAGGCTGATTGATGAGTTGGGGGTGGAGCAGAGTAAGGTTACACTATTCAGTGATAGTCAGAGTGCTCTGCTGTTGGCACAGAATCCAGTCTATCATATGAGCACAAAGCATATAGACATGAAGTACCACAGGATTAGAGAGCTAGTAGAGGAAGGTGAAGTAGAACTGATGAAGATCCATACCAAGGAGAATCAGTCTGATACACTCACGAAGGTACTCCCCAGTGATAGCTTTCAGAGATGTGTGGCATGGATAGATCTATTGAGAAGAGATAAGTTCACAAGGACTTGGAAGCACCAAGGTGGAGAATGTGAGCTTAGAAGTGGCACTCCTAAGTCTTGGAAACATGAGAAGATATGTTATGAAAAGATGGAAGCGAGCCGAAAGAGAAATCAACTCTCCTAACAAAGTTCAGAAACTGGGCCTGCTCACCCTAAGATTGAGCCAGCTAAGTTGAAAACTGGGCCGGCTCAGTCCAGGACTGGGTCGGCTAGGTCTTAGAGAAAAATCTAGATAGAAAGTAGTATTTTTAGACTATTGGCATAGTACACAACTAGATCGGCTCAGTAACACAACAGACTGAGCTGACCCAGTCATAGGCTAGCCGGCTCAGTCTAAAACTAGGCCGGCTTGGTTTTTATGGATTATTATTGTGTGTACGTGGGTTGTTTGGGTTTGAAAAGTTTTTCTATGAGCTTGAGCTTGATCCTTTGTGAAGTATATATAGTGAAAACAAGTCAAGATTGTAAGAGTGCTGAAATATACTGAATAAAAGCTCTTTTTTTTTGAAAATATCTTCTTCTCTTCTTCTCTATTTTTTAAATTATTTGATCATGTTCCGCATTAATCTCTGAGAAGTACTTTCTTATTGCTTGGCTAATCATCGACAGCCATATCAATCCATGTGGAAAGAGTGCGCATTCCTGACAGTCCTAGTCTCAGATAATAGAAAAAGATAGAAATAATATCTTAGGATTTCTAAGATCGAGCCAACTGAGCTGAAAAGTGAGCTGGCCTAAATTAAAACTAAGCTAATCCAGTGCCTATAATGGCTAGTTTTTAGTTTTACAGCTTTCTCACTCCACACATCTTCCAATGGCTATTTTGGATTTTCAATGGCTAGATCACTTCTAGAAGTCTATGATGATGACTTGTAATGGTGGGGGATACTTAAGGTAGCACTTGAGACAAGAAAAACAACTTTTGAACAAAAAAGAAAGAGCTTCCAAGTAGATTTTTAGTTTTTCAAGTGTATGAACTAAATAGTAAAAAGAAATGAGTGTTTCTTAAGGATTTTCTTATTCATCTAACATCCTCAATTAGTGAGAAGTCAGGCCAACACCATTGAAAATCAACTCCTACTTCTTTCAAGCACTCAAAGAGAAGAAATCAAGCCTACAAGTCAAGCTCCCAGATTTTCTTCTCTTAAGCTTCAAAGAGTTTGCTTTTATTTTATTCATTATATTTTTCATATTTGTTTCAAGTTTCTTTGGGTGAGAAACTTAGGTTAGTCTAAGCCTAAAGTTGAACAGTGTATGGTTATGATTGGTGAGCCAAAGTGAAAATCAATCGAGGTTGATTGTTAGCCCAAAAAAATAATTATTATATGGTTGTGGTGTTAAATGTGTACCCTAGAAGCCAGATTAGCTATCACTTGTAATACACTTCTAAATATAATTTTATAATTTTAACTATAAATTAATAAATAAATTATTTTTCTATCATAGTGTGTATTTAGAAGTGTCTGTGATATATCCTTTGAGTTAATGGTAATGACAATTCATATTTTTGAGAGTTAAAAATTTAAAACATGAATTTTCATAATTAACTAATAAAATGCTCCCAACCGTAGGATCATCATTAGGATGGTGATCGATCTGGAAGGTTAGTATACGATCGCTTTCTTAGGATAGATATGTTTTGAGTCTATGATGTGGAGACGTCGGAGTGAGAGTACAGGTACTTGTTAGAGAATGAGGGCACTGAGTGTGACCACCTCGAGTAGTTATAAGAAAGTCTACCTTTTGATCGATGACTGACTCAATGCTGTAGTGGTGTATATGATTCTTTGACCTGAGGTACATCGGTAGTTTACCTTGAGGGTGTTATAGTTTGACTACACCGTAACTTGATCTCCTAGCCATTTGGAATCTTGAGGTGCATGTTGGCTATAGCATGTTCATTGTAGGAATTGGATTACACCAATAAGGAGATCTATCTACCTTGATAGACGAGGAGTAACCCTATGATAATTACGAGATTGAGTCCTTAAGCCTATGGTCATGGTAGAATGAAGATGATAGAAAGATTTTCTATTAGGATTTTACATTGGACTCGAATCGAATGATTAGTTCATATGACAGACATTGGGTTTGATGAGTTCACCTTAACCCTAATCTTGTTGAGGCTCAAGATAGAAGAATCCAATCACACAGATAACTATATTGAGAGATTCACTTTTAGTTTTGATGGGTTGTCATCATATACTGCTAGGTATCACTGGTAGATTTTGGGAGCAATTAGAATAATTTTGATGATCAATCATTCTAATTGTATGAATCAGAAAAATTCTGGTCCATCAAAAGGTATTTTGATGATGTCGATGATGAAGATCATGATATATCTTATTATGATACAGAATTAAACCTAACTGGGTCATACAAATAAGGTTTTGGATTTGGATGTCATCAATTGAGCTAATCTAGTTTGATTGATTTGGATTAGATCCAATCAGGTTCAAGGTAATCGTGCTAGCACATGATTAAGCCTGACTTTCTCCTTCTGAAATCTTTCTGATTCATCACAACTAAGTCAAATTTGATTTGACTCATTCTTATATTTTGAAAGAATTTATTTTCATCTGGCTAGAATAAGTTTAGGTCAGATTAATTATAGAAATTAAATCCATTCATAGTCAAATTGGACTAGGATCAAAAGTTGACCTATTTGAGAGAATTAAGGGTCACCTGATCAGATGCTTATAAAAAAATTTTTAAAAATTATTTTGATCTAAATTTCTGATATGTGATAGATCATGAATTTTATATTTGGTGTACCAAATATTATGATTTTTGGAAGTATCTAGACTATGTTTTGATAGAGTTTGATTTGGATCAAACTCTTGAGGAAAAAGTCCTAGGTGCAGTGGACTTTTCCTTATCTACTCATGTCGCCATCTTTCAGATTGATTTTTGGCATCACAATTAGTTAGAATCTAGGGATTGTCATGGAGATCATGTTTAGGAGTATCAATAGTTGAAAAAACAAGGATTTTGGTCAAAGAGGGACTCTTACTTGGTGCTATGCTTTTCTATAAGAACTCTTGCGCCAAGGCTCTTCATGTAGAAATATTTTTGATACCCAAAGGCTACCATTCCAGATATCCCACAACCCCTCTATCCTCTCTCTCCCTCTCTTCTATATGCCTAAAAAGTTAGGCATAAATCTGAGAAGAAGATCCAATTAAATTTATGAAGAGTTCAGCGTCTATGCGATGGTGTTTGTGAGACGGACATGCTGCCTTCAGAAATTTTTTGAAGAACTTTCAGATGAGATTCAGATTTAATCTTTGAAGAAAAGATTTATGACAAGAAGACATCTAGATCCTTCTTGAGTAGATACCGATAGAGATCAGACGCTTGCATGGCTCTTTCCAGAACCTCAGGAAATATCAGGATCATCGCAAGATAATCTGATTACCCAAAAAAGGTATGATATTAAATCTGATTTAATTTTTATTTTTATTTTTAATATTATATCACTATAATTAGATATAAAAACTCTTAGATTAGATTATATTATTTAATAATTTTTTAAAAAAATCCATCTCAGATCTGATCAGATCTACATGATCCTGCAGCGAAAAATAGTATTTTTTCTTCAACTGGTATCAGAGCTAGGTTAGCAGTTCTTCAGGTCTACCTTAGATCTAATTTTTTTTTTATTTATGATCTGATATTAAAAAAGTTTTAGATATCACATCAGATATGATTAGATCTAAAATTATAAAATTAAAAAATTAAATATTTTAGATCTAATATGTATAAGATGCATGACTAGACTAGGTATAGAATAGTATTATGTGTAGTCTAGTATGATTATGTATTTATTTTGATTAAATATAATTTTAAATCTATTTAATTTTTATTTTTTTAATATTATAATTATTATAATCAGGTCTAAAAATAAAAAATAATTTTTTTAATTTTTTATTTATTCATATAAGATATTGAAGATGCATGCTTAGATTAGTCATAGAATAGTTCTATAAGATGTATAGAATAGTTTTATTTTTGATACGATCAAATTTAAAATTTTATTTTTTAAATTTAATATATGATATTTTAGATCTGAAAGTATGCATATTGATGATACATGAGATGTATGTAAGACATGTAATAGTTAGATCTTTTTATATGTGATATATGATCTAACTAGTTTTGTAGTAAAAAAATTATATTTTTGATTCAGGAGTTCTCCATGGCCGTCCATTCATAAGAATAAAGTAAAATTTGATGATCCTCTCCTTCCATTCGATGGGATGTTCTTATGGTGTGTAGGGATGTTGCGTATTCATCCTTAATCAGAAATCAGAACTTATTTTTCTATAAAATCCTAGATCCTGAAATCTTAGAATTTTTATTACATGTTTTGTTCATGAACCCAAAACTTAATTAAGAATTAAGATTATAAAATTAATTAGGTCTAAAAATTATGAATTTTTAGATCTAAGACTATTGAAAATTGTGTCCCAAAGGCAATCGTCAGCCTATTGATGGTTGAGCTATTTTATAATTATAATTAATTTATTAATTAATAAAAATATTTTGACATCTTTTTCATCATAAGTTTACATCTTCTAATGAACTCCATTATTGTGATGAAGTTCTTAGGACTATTTAGTTTCGATAAAGAGAGGATTTATTGATCAGTCCTTAAATTTATTCACAATCAAATGATAGGCTGTTAATTAGGATAACAGCATCTATCGAGTATAGGTCGCTATATGCCATATAGGTTAGTTGTCCTCTTAACCAAGGGATGTCACTGGTATGGCATACAAATGAGATGTGTAGGTACACCATCATTGAACATGACCAACTCCAGAGCATTCTGCTATCGAGAATATCTCTGATGGGATATAGGTATAAGTATCCCTTAGACTTGAGATCATCTCAGCGACTTGCAAGAAACTCACTGTGCCTTGGTACTAGACTAACTGAATTTCTAATTCAGTAATGGAAGGCTTCTAGGTATAGTCAAGTACTTGCAAAGTTGGACTATGATCAAGATGGAATCGACCACTCCAAGAATTGGAGAAGAATGTATTACTGTATTTCAATATAGCAAAACTTTAGCCAGGGTAATCCATCAGATGGATTTGATATTTTGAAATACAATGTAGACAACCTGATCAAAGTTGACAGTTGAACTCTAAGATGTCCTATGAGCATTATGGTCAAGGAGATGAATTATATGGAAACTATATCCGCATGGGTTCTAAGGATGGTGTTATATACCTTCGACCTATCCGACTGTTAGGTATCATTGCTAGATGATCACTTTGATTGGTATAAAAATTTATTCCTATACTACCAGATTAGGTTCAGACCTATGAGGTCACACATATTAGAGCTTATAATTAGATCAGATGGTTGATCAATGATTAAAAATCATTCTAGGGTTAAACAATCAATATGATTGGTGTTTCACTTAGAGTAAGTGTTGTAGGAGGATCGATTAGCAATTGGATTGCTAATTAGCTTAATTTGATTAAGTCAATAGACTGAGATTATGTCTAATTAAATATGATTTAATTAGATTTGGATTGGGCTTGATTGGATCAATTCCAATTGATTTATTGGTAAGCCAAGTGCAAGGAAGAGCTAGTCCTAGTCTAATTAGGACTTGGATTAACCCAATTTTTTAATTTGATTAGAAAATAAATTAAAATTAAATATAATTTAATTTAATTTAATTAATTTCATAAATGGGTTAGGGCCATATTTAATTGAGTTGGTTTAATCTTGATTTTATTTGGTTGAAAGATCTTGTTTGACCAAGTCAAAATAGGAGTCCTAGTGTGACTAGGACTTCCTATCACTTGCGTCACTTAATCCTCACGCCCCATGCCTTTTTTGTTTTATTTCTTACATGAAAATTCTCCACTCCCATGGATTCTTGTGTCCTCTTTCTCTTCTTTTTTTCTCATCAAGCAATTTGTTGGAAGATCAAGTCAAAAAAGGAGTTAGTTTTGCTTAGGATTCTATGAGATAGAATCCTTGTTGACCAAAATACCTTCCCTTGAGTGTCGCCTCCTCTTTTAATTAATTCTTCTCTTATTCCATAAAAATAATCTTCTTTTTTTTGCACCCTCCCTTATTGGTCCATGCCAATAATTATGGAGGAGGCGCCCAAGAGTTGGAAATCCCAATAATTTTCCATGTTTGGATATTCCTAGTCTAGGATTTTGATCTTACTTGGACTCTTCTTTTTCTCAATTTATTGGACAAATTTTATTCTAATTTTTTGTGCAATATAGAGATTTAGGAGAGGTTTGGGGTGTGCAAAAATCTGGGAAAGAGCGTCTTTGGATGTGAGGGTTCCATAGGCACCAAACTAGGTGTCTAGGTGAGAGAAAAGAGAAGAAGAAGAGAGTCTTCTTCTAGGGCTATTTTATTTTCAATCTCTCCTCCTTTTCTTGAGTTTCTTCTGAGTCTCAAATTAGTAAACTCTTATCTTCCTTCTCATTTTTTGGATAGTCCAAATTTCAAAGAAGGGAGCATCAGATTGACCATCGAAGAAGGATCAGCACAATACTAGCATGCTGTGCTGATTTCCTACATCGGACTTTAGATCAGATATCGTAGGCTCGTGTGGACAACTCCTAGAGGCCGGGCACGTATGCGACTCATGACTTCATCCTCAAGCTTGGATCAGTATGTAAGAACATCTAACTTGCTTAGATAATAGATCTGATCTATTAACTTCATACCTACATTTGATGTAGTATAGATCTAGGTTGATTTGATCAATCTTTTTCTTTCTTATTTGATTTTAATTTTTGATTTAATATCATATCTTGATCATATAATAGATCTAAGATCTAGGTATTTATATATTTATTTAAATAAATATTTAATTTATTTAAGTCTTTTGCTGTAAGATCTTGAAAAAGTTTTCAAGATCTACCTGTAAAATCCTAGATCTAGTTTCTTCAATTGGTATCAGAGCCAGGATCTTGTTACATAATTTTTATGCATATTTAAATTATTTCTTAAATTAGATATAATTTATAATCTAATTATTAAATCTATAATTTAAAAAAAATTTAGATCTCACGAACTGTCATAAGGTTGTCCTGTAGTAAGATTTACCCCTTACAGTGAATAGGTTGTCCTAATTCGTGATGATCTGACTCTAATCATAAATTTATTATAGTTGATCTAATTTTATTTATAATTTAATATATTTAAAATAATTTTAGATCTATAAATAAAATATTTTATATTGCATGGACTGTCATAAGATTGTTCTGCTGTAAGATTTACGTTTTATAGTGAATAGGTTGTCCTAGTACGTACTGATTTAAAATATTGATCATAAAATTTTAAATTAAATTTAAAAAAATTATGATCTAATTAAAAATATTTTAATCTAATTTTAATCTTCATAAATATGTTAGATTTGATCTAGAAAAATTTATGATTGATTATTATTGAAACTATTTTAATTACATGAACCTATTTAGATTAGATCTAAAGTAGATTTATATTTCTATCACTTGCATATTGATTATGAATCAAACATGCAACTTGGTTGATAGAACCATGTTGTAAAAATATTTTACAAACATAAAAACTATTTTTGAAAAGCCAAACCCCAACCCTCAGCCCAAAACTTAATTAAGAATTAAGAAGTTATTTGATTAGGTTCTAGGATTGTAAATTAAAGATCCTAAGAATTAAGAAGTTATTTGATTAGGTTCTAGGATTGTAAATTGAAGATCCTATGACATGAATCATAACACATTGGGTTAATGGATTAGCGGGGATTAGATCCATTAATCGGGTTAGACCTAGGGATAGATTAAAGAATGGACTTAAATAGAGAATTGACTAAATCTAATCAATTGTTGTCTTAGATTAGGTCAAGGATTCTCTAGATCAATTGTAATAGTTGTAGTTGGTCAAGTCCATATCTTTAACAAGACCCAAGATAGACTTGATTTTTGGCTACGCGATCGAGCATGAACTATTAGGTTGATCTAATTGAAATTAATTAAATCAGTTCGAGTCTAAGATAAACCAGACCAGTGGTTTTTAATTGGCAGCTCGCTTACCTGGCCATTTTTGATGGTATCTAAGGCAAGCCTGGCGACCCTTCCACTGATCGAACTTACCTAGCCTCTTGGTGAGATTATATTTTGATCAGATCGCTTAACTATTCGAGCTGACCCATGTTAGCTAGGTAAATTAGTTTGACTGATTTAGATGCTCCTAGACCAGCCTATTAATAATCTCCCTTAAGCTGACTTGGTGAAGTTTGTAGGAGGATCATGACAAGCAGGTTAATCAGACCTACCAGCTTCTATAAATTAAATTCTCTAAAATTATTAGATTTTTAAAATGAAATAATTATATGATAACTAAATCATAGCCTCCCATTAAAGTAGATGATAATGAGTCCATCAGCTAGATAATCATTAAAGGCCCAAAGGCCTGGTGCTTATCAATTGATGAAATTATCATTCATTATATGATCTCTTGGATACATCTTTCTAAATGGTGGTCAGGTGGGCCAACCAAAGTTGGACCTAATCATTCATTTGTTGGATGGACCAAGTATGGTCATGTTAATGGTTGGACCTAATTGGACCCTTTTCTAAGAAGGCCAAAGCCAACTGATTAGGGCCTGGGGCAAAATTTAATTATTAAAAATTATTTAAAAAAATAATTAATTATGAATCTATCCTTAAATGTACATGGGTGGGCCAACCAAAGTTGGACTCGTGTACAATCTATGTGGATTCTAGTACCCACTAAGAAATTAGGATAATTTCTCGAACTGGAGGTAGAGGCTATCAATTTAAATAATATAATGGGAGAAACCTATTGATTAAAGTCAAAATATTTAGGTTTAATGAATCAATTATTAATTAGGTTTTGATCTTTCTTTGTGCAGACATGGCCACTTCCCTATCGCTCCGATCATTGTTGGACAATAATAAGTTGGTGGGACCCAACTTCAGTAGCTGGTACCAAAAGTTGAAGATTGTCTTGGAGTATGAACAGATTCTATATGTGCTAATGGATCTTGCACCTGAGGAGCTAGCTACCAATGCACGTGGAACAATCAAAGACACTTATCAAAAGTGGCTCAATGATCAAACCTCAGTGCACTGCATTATTCTAGCTGCGATGAGCAACGAGTTCAGTCACAAGTTTGAGACAACTCAGCCAAATGAAATGCTTCAAGTATTGGAGGATTCTTTTGGCACACCCGATGACATTGAGAGGCACAAGACTAGTTGCACCATCTTTAATGCCAGAATGTATGGAGCCTCTATTACTGATTATGTACTATATATGATCGAGCTGATAGAGCGCTTGAGCAAACTTGGCTTTTCCTTGCATGAATAACTTGAGAAAGATGCAATACTAAACTCACTGCCAAAGTCCTATCTCCCTTTTCTTACTCATTACAGAATGACAAAGTCTGAAGTAAACTATAATGGCTTACTGGGGTTACTTCAGAACTTTGAGAAGAATCATCAGCTCCATAAAGAGTCGGTGAACTTAGTGAGAGGTTCGTCTTCTGATTCTTGACCCTTTAGGAAAGAAAAGAAGAACAAGAAAAAGAAAATAAAGAAGGTACAAGTTCAGGCTGGAACATCAGTGCAGGGCCAGACTAGGAAGATCAAGTCCGATAAGAGTCAAGCTGAATGCTTCTTTTGCAAGAAGCGAGGGCACTATAAGAGGAACTATTCTCAGTACATTGCCTTTCTAGATCCAAATAGATTGAGAAAGAAGCAAGCTATTGCTGGACACGGTATTTATATGATAACTTCTTGCAATTTCTCTATTTATGATATTACTGATTGGGTATTAGATATCAGTAGCCCTTACCATATTTGCAATTCGTTGCAGGGGTTGCAGGTCAGTAGAAGATTCGAGCAAGGTGAGAGATTCCTAAATGTTGGAGATGAAAGATCAGTTCCAGTTCTAATTTTAGAAATTTTGAAACTTATATTTGAATCTCATATCATTGTTCTTAGTGATTGTCATTTCTGTCCTAGTTTTTTTTTAAATATCATTTCTATACGCCTTTTGATCATGAATAATTATGAAATTTCAATAAAGAAAGGAGTTCGTAATGTCATTATGAATAGTGTTACTGCTTTCTATGGATAATTGAATAATGGTGTATATATGTTATCACAACTTGTTAATGTAGTCTATTCTACTAGCAAGCACCCTAGATTAGATAGTGTATCAGATATCTACTTATGGCACTATAGGCTAGGTCATATAAATAAGAATAGGATAAATAGGTTGACTTAAGAGGGAATCACTTCCAACTTATGAGTTTTGTCTTCTTGGTAAAATGACCAAGTCACCTTTTACTAAAAAAGGTGAGAGAGCCAATGAGCTCATAGGTCGAGTACATACTGATGTATGTGGACCAATGAGTATAAGTGCCAGAGGTGGCTATGTCTACTTCATCACTTTCATAGATGATCTATCCAGATATGGATATGTCTATCTGATGAAACATAAGTCAGATTCTTTTAAAATGTTCAAACGATTCCAAAGTAAAGTAGAAAAATAAACTGAAAAGAGTATTAAAATTCTTCAATCTGATCGAGGAGAAGAATACCTTTCTGATGAGTTTCTCATATTTCTAGGAGAGAATGAAATTCTCTTCTAATGGACTCCTCCTAAAACACCACAGCATAATGGTGTGTCTGAAATGAGGAATCAGACTTTGTTAGAAATGATCCAATCCATAATGGGATTTGCCAGCTTGCTAATATCCTTTTGAGGATATGCACTTGAATCGACTTATTATCTATTAAATAGGATTCCAAGAAAGTCTGTAGTTAAAACCCCATATGAGATATGGATAGGGCATAAACTAGTACTTTCACACCTTAAGATTTGGGGATGCCCAGCTTATGTCAAATGGTTAGTTATAGACAAACTTGGACCTAGGTCTGACAAGTGTACATTCATAGGGTATCCAAAAGAGACCAAAGAAAACTATTTCTACCATTCTGATGAACAAAATGTGTTCGTCAGTCTTAGGGCTACCTTTTCAGAAAAGAAGTTCCTTGGTGAAGAAACTATTGCCCTAAAGTTGAACTTGGTGAAGTTCAACAAGTAGAAAGTCTGAGACAGAATGTTGAACCTAAGTTAGATTTGATCAAATCAGATTCGAAGCCTAGTGAACCCACACCATTAAGACGATCCGATAGAATACCGCACCATCCGAATAGATACTATGGATTTTCGGTCCAAGATGGTGATCCCATCGAACTCGATGAGAATGATGAGGACCCGATCACTTATATGGATGCGATGCAGAGATCCGACTCTAAGAAATAGCTAGAAGCCATGAGATCCAAAATGGATTCCATGAAGGTCAATGATGTATGGACATTAGTTGACCCACCTGAATAGGTTAAACCCATTGGGTGTAAATAGATCTTTAAAAGAAAGATGGGTGCAGATGGAAAGGTGGAGACCTATAAACCCCATCTAGTTGTCAAGGGGTATTATCAACGTTATGGTATTGACTATGATGAGATGTTCACTCCTATGGTAATGCTTGAGTCCATTCGGATCATGCTTGCCATTGCTGCCCATCTGGACTATGAGATCTAGCAGATGGATGTGAAGACAGCTTTCCTAAATGGAGAGCTGACCGAAGAGGTGTATATGATACAACCTGAAGGATTCACACCCATAGATGAGTTCGAGGTGTGCAAGCTTTAGAGATCCATTTATGGATTGAAGCAAACATCTCGGAGTTGGAACATGCATTTTGATAAAGTGATCAAAATGTATGGCTTCGTTAAGAACAGAGAAGAACCCTACGTTTTCAAATGGACAAATGATCCAGCAGTGGTATTTCTTATTTTGTACGTGGATGACATTCTCTTAATTGAAAATGATATCCCCACACTATAAGAAATAAAAGTTTGGTTGTCATCATAGTTCTCCATGAAGGACTAGGGTGAAGCATCCTACATCCTAGGGATGAAAATCTATAGAGATAAATCTAAAAGGATGTTTGGTATATCTCAGTCCACGTACATAGAAACTATGATGAAGAGGTTCAGCATAGAGAATTCCAAAATAAGCTATCTCCCGATAAGCCAAGGAATTTCTCTCTCTAAGAAGGATTATCCGACAATTCCTGAAGAGAGAGAGCATATGAGTAGAATCCCATATGTTTCAGTAGTGGGGTCTATTATGTATGCAATGACATGTATGAGATCAGACATGGCATACTCATTAGGAGTGGTGAGTAGATACCAGTCTGACCCTAGAGAAAATTTCTGAAAGGTGGTTAAAACCATCCATAAGTATTTGAGAAATACTAAGGACCAATGGTTGGTTTATGGTGAATCAGATCTGAAGCTCATGGGGTTTACAGACTCCAGCTTTTAATCTGACCATGATAATAGTAAAAGTATGTTGGAATATACCTTTATTCTAAATGGTGGAGCCATCTATTGAAAAAGTTTCAAGCAGCATACAATGGCTGACTCTGTTTGCGAAGCAGAGTACGTGGCACCATTAGATGCAGCAAAAAAAGCTGTGTGGCCGAGGAAGTTCATCACCAAGCTCGAAGTAGCACCCTCCATTGATGGTCCAGTCTTGCTCTACTGTGATAGAACTGGCACCATAGCTTAGGCAAAGGAATCGAAGGCATACCAGTGGATAAAGCACATTCTACGTCGCTTTCATTTGGTTCATGAAATCATAAATCATGGTGATGTTTGAAGGGAAATCCTGATTTCCCGGTCCAGGTTCGTTCAGATCTGATCAGATCAAGAGATATATTTCAAAATTTTTCTCTTGATCCTAATTAGATCTTGATATGTTTTAGATCTGATTCTTATTATTTTAATAAAATAAAATTAAAAGATAAATTAAATCAAATTTAATTTACCTGATCTGGGTAATCCTATTACCCTATTGATGATCCTGTTTGCAGCGGAAGGTTCTGGATCTTAGCCACGCAAGCGCTTGGCCTCTATCGGTATCCACTCGGGTTGGATCTAGAGATCCTCTTCTTCTCTATCACGCCTCCAAAAATTAGATTTGGATCTGATCTGTAGGATCTTCAAAACTCTTTTGAAGATGAGCAGTCGTCCTTTGCAGCAGCGCAGCCTTCTTATTTTTGATCGCCTTTCTTTGATCTGAATCGCACCAACCAAGGTCCAAAACTCCTTTTGGATGTAGAGAGCAAGGGGAGAAGAGACTATGGCGTGGAGAAGGAGGGGAGAGGCAGCCTTGGGGCATGGAGAAATTATGATCTCATCATATCTCTCTATCTCATACAATCTGAGTTGGATACAGGGTCTTATTTATAGACTAGCTGTGATCCAACTCCTCTTCTTCCCAACCAATCACAATCTTTTGTGAAATTAGATCTAAATCTGATTGGTGGGAATAGAGTCCCCTGGATTCCTCCTTAGAGGGTGCCTAAGACCAGTCAAAGTTGGTTCTTAGAAGAACTCTAATTGGAATCCAAAAAGGAGATGGAGTCCTTGTCCAACAAGGACTCCTAGGCGCCTCCAACTTGGGCACACGCCTAGGGTGGCGTGCGCTCTTCTCCTTGTCAGGTTCTGGTAGGGGGACAGGCCCCACCAGCTCTCCAATAGGTGCATGACATGTGGTCAAAAGTCAAAGTGTCAACGGTCAACGTTTGACCAGTCAAAGGTAGACTTTTGACCAAAGTCAAAGAACAAGAAATGGCAGGTGACCAAAAATGGCAGGTAATGTCTTACAAATAAGACAACCTTTTCTGACTTGGACAACCTCCTGTCAGACCACATGAAGGCCTCTGTTTGAGCACAAACTCCTTTGGCTCAGACAGGACAACTTATTTATGATAGCAAAAGAAGAACGTTAGGTTCAATCGAGTGCTAGCACGATTTCCTTGAACCTAATTGAATCTCATTCAGATCAATTGAACTAGATCAGTTCAATTGATGATCACCAGATTCAAACCCTTGTTTGTGTGACCCAGTTAGGTTCAATTCTGTATTGTAATGGGATATGTCGTGATCTCTATCATCGACATCATCGAAACTCCTTTCGATGGATCAGAACTCTTCTGATTCGAACAACTAGAATGATCGATCATCTAAATCATTCTAATTGCTTCAAAATCCACCAGTGACACCTAGCAGTATATGGTGGCAACCCATCAGAACTGAATGCGAACCTCTTGGTGCAGCTACCTGTGTGATTCAGTTTTTCTATCTTGAACCCCGATCAGATTAGGGTTAAGGTGAACTCGTCAAACCCTAGTCTCTGTCATATGATGTAATCATTCGATTCGAGTCCAATGTGAAAATCTAAATAGAAACTCTTTCTATTATTTCACTCTACCATGGCCATGGATTTCTGGACTTGATTCTCATGATCATCATAGGGCTACTCCTCTACCACCGAGGTAGATAGATTCCATCTTGATGCAATCCAGTTCCTACAATGAACATGTCATAGCCAACATACACCTCAGGGTTCCATATGGCTAGGAGACTGAGTAATGGTGTAGTCAAACTATAACACCCTCAAGGTGAACTGCCGATGCATCTCAGGTCAAAGAACCAGACACACTACTACAGCATCGAGTCAGTCATTGACGAGAAGGTAGACTCCCTAATGACTACTCGAGGTGGTCACGCTCAGTGCCCTCGTTCTCTAACGAGTACCTATACTCTCGCTCCGGTGTCTCCACACCGTAGACTCAAGACTCATCTACTAAAGAGAAGCGATTGTACACCAACCTTTCGGATCAATCACCATCCTCATGATGATCCTATGGTCAGGAGCAATTTATGAGTTAATAATGATTATTCATGTCTTAAATTTTCAACTCTTGAAAATATGAATTATCATTACCATTAACTCAAAGGATGTATCACAGACACTAAATACACATATGTGATAGAAAATAACCCATTTTATTGATTTTAGTCAAAATTACAATTTTGCCCCTAGAAGTGTATTACAAGTGTCAGCCAATTCTGGCTTCTAGGGCACATATATCTAACAATCTCCCACTTGTCCTAAAGTCAATTGGCTATAAGTCTAAGTCCCATCTTCTCAAGGTGGGCTTCGATCTTCTGCTGGCCCAACGGCTTTGTAAGTGGGTCTGCCACATTATCTGCGGAGTCGACTCTCTTGACCTCAACATAATCCTTTTTGAGGTAATCGTGGATGGGGTGGTATCACCATTTGCTTGGAACTCTTCCAGCACAAACAGTCTGCCAGATGTCGACTTTCGATCATCTATATCGGACATGAAGTTCGAGTCTGTGTATCCCTGGACCAGGAGTTCTCCGTTACCAAAGACCAGCATCATATCCTTAGTTCTTCTCAAGTACTTAAGGATACATTTCACAGAAGTCCAGTGTTCTTCACCTGGATTTGACTGATATCTGCTTGTGACACTCACAGCATGGGCTATATCAGGTCATGTACATAGCATGGCATACATGAGGCTCCCTATTGCAGAAGCATAAGGGATCTTGCTCACGCATTCTATTTCCTCAGGTGTGCTGGGGCACATTTTCTTGGAAAGATGAATACCATGTCTGAAGGATATTAATCCCCTCTTAGAGTTTTCCATACTAAACCTCTTTAGTACTTTCTCTATGTACATCTTCTATGAAAGTCCTAGCATCCTATTCGGTCTATCCCTATAGACCTTAATTCCTAGAATAAAGGATGCTTCACCTAGGTCTTTCTTGGAGAATTCCTTGGACAACCACACCTTGACTGAAGTCAGCATGGGAATATCATTCCTAATAAGGAGGATGTCATCCACGTACAATACGAGAAAGACAACAGCGCTCCCACTGACCCTTTTGAAAATACATGGTTCCTCTTCGTTTTTGATGAAACCAAACTTTTTGATCACATCATTAAAACAAGTGTTCCAGCTCTGAGATGCTTGCTTAAGTCCATATATGGACCTTTGCAGCTTGCAAACCTTGTGATCAGTATCACTGGATGTGAAACCTAGTGGCTGTTCCATATAGATATCTTCCTCAAGATATCCATTTAGGAATGCCATTTTCACGTCCATTTGCCATATTTCATAATCGAAATAGGCTGCAACAGCAAGCAATGTGCGGATGGATTTTAGCATAGCTACTGGGGAAAAGGTATCCTGATAGTCTATGCCTTCGCGTTGACTATACCCTTTTGCCACCAATCTAGCCTTGAATGTCTTCACATTCCCATCTGCACCAATCTTTCTCTTGAAGATCCATTTACATCCAATAGGTACTATACCTTCTGGTGGATCTACCAAGGTCCAGACTTGGTTTGAGTGCATCGAGTCAATTTCTGACTGCATTGCCTCTAGCCATTTCTCGGAGTCGATATCTGATATCGCCTCGTTGTAGGTTTTGGGATCATCTCCATGAGCACCATTACCTACGAGGAACATTTCCTCTACATCCTCTAAAACAATACCTAAGTATCTTTCAGGGGGACGGGAAACTCTTTCCGATCTACGAGGTGGAGGAGGTAGTGTTCTTATTGGCTCAACCTGATTTGGTTCCACTTGGTCCTTAGCTCGTTCTGCTTGTGAGACTTTCTCATCAGCTTGATCTATTTTCCAATGCCGCTATCTTGAATAAACTATTTTTCAAGAAATATGGCATGTCGACTCACAATCACATTGTGGTCTTCTGGAATGTAGAAATAGTATCCTAATGACTCTTTAGGATATCCTATGAATCGAGCTCTGAAGGACCTAAACTCTAACTTGTCCGCTTGTTGTCTTTTGACATGAACCGGACAACCCCAAATTTTGAGATGACTCAGACTTGGTTTCTTACCGTGCCATATCTCATACGGTGTGGTAGGAACGGTTTTAGAGGGAACCCTGTTCAGTAGATAGATTGAAGTTAACAATGAGTGTCCCCAAAGAAAATCAGGGAGGTCTGTGAAGCTCATCATGGATCGAACCATATCTAATAGAGTTTGATTTCTCCGTTCTAAAACCCCATTGAGTTGAGGCATTCCTGGTGGAGTCCATTGAGAGACTATGCCATTATCCTTGAGATAGTCTAGGAATTTCTTGCTAAGGTATTCACCTCCTCGATCTGATCGAAGAACCTTAATGGGTTTTCCTGTTTGTTTTTCTACTTCATGTCTGAATTCTTTGAACTTTTCAAAGGCTTCAGACTTGTGTCTCATAAGATACACATACCCATACCTAGACAGATCATCGGTAAAGGTAATGAAGTAGACAAAATTGCCTCTAGTCGGCATATCAAATGGGCCGCACACATCAGTATGTACTAGGGCAAGGAGATCTGTGGCCCTCTCCCCATGTCCAACAAAAGGGAGTTTAGTCATTTTGCCTTGAAGACAGGATTCAAAAGTTGGATATGACTCGGAAGTCAATGGACTCAATAGCCCATTTTTCTCCAATTTGTTGATCCTATCTTCTGCTATATGACCTAATCTCAAGTGCCATAGATATCTATCATTTGGACTATCCCTAGGTCGTTTGGCATTCATGTTTTGCTTCGACGATTAGAACAGGTACATCAATATGTAGCTGATAAAGACCATTAATAAGGAAACCATTTGCAATTTTATTTCTTTCATAAAGAATGTTACAATGGTCCTTAAAGAAGGTGATCACATAACCTTCTTGTGCTAAGCATGAAACAGAAATCAAATTTCCTGCTGGCTGCAGGCACAAAATAACAGTCTTTCAAAACTAAGTCTAAACCAGATGGTAATCGAAGAGGGTATGTTCCCACGGCTACTGCAGCAACTCTTGCTCCATTACCAACGCGTAGGATCATGTCTCCATCCCTCAGCCTCCTACTATCCTCAAGACCCTGCATAGAAGTGCACAGATGAGCACTAGAACCAGAGTCAAGCACCCAACTGGATGCAGAAGAAACCGTAAGGTTAGACTCAATAACGAGCATACCTCCAGAAGGACCTTCCTTCTTGTTCTTCAGGGTGGCTAGGTAAGTAGGGCAGTTCCGCTTCCAATGGCCGTCGCTGTTGCAATGGAAACACTTTCCTTTGCCATCAGCCTTTTTTTTTCGATTCTGCCTTCTTCTTCTTTGATCCTTCTACCTTTTGCTTTTTCACAGACTTCTTTTTCTTTTCATAAGACTTTCTTTTGAAGAAGTCCATTCCATAGCAAGAACTGAGCCTTTAGAACCTTTCATAGAAAGCTCAGCAGTAACCAGCATATTCATTAACTCGGCCAAGGAATTCTGAAGTTTATGCATGTGGTAATTCATGATGAATTGCCCATATGCATCAGTCAAGGATTGCAGAATGATATCGTTCTGCAGGTCCAAGTCCAACTTCACACCGAGCTTCTCAAGCTCTTCCATGTCCTTGATCATTGTCAAACAGTGATCTTGGACTGACTGCCCATCACGCATCTTAGCCTTAAAAAGTCATTTTGTGACTTGATATTTGGCTGCGCGACTCTGTTCACCAAACATCTCCTGCAGGTGAGCCAACATTTGGCGAGCAGTCCCGATATCCTCATGTTGGCGCTGGAGCTCATCAGACATCGAGCCCAACATGTAATATCTGGCCTTATTATCTTCGTCAATCCATTTTTCCAGAGATGCTCTCTGTTCAACAGATGGACGGGCTGGTAATGTGGGAGGGTCCTGGTCCAAAACATGGGTTAACTTCTCGGAACCCAAAATAATTTTGTAGTTCCTGAGCCAATCTTTATAATTGGGTCCAGTCAGTCTATGTGTATCCAGGATACGTGCCAATGGGTTTGACACAGACATATTCCTGTAGAGAGTCAAAGATTCTAGTTAGATACTGTAATTTTGACTTGACCAATTTATTTAGAGATTTTATTTTTAAACAAATTAGCTCCCACTATTTTCTCGGATCCCTACACTCCCTCTGTAGAGATGCGAAAATCTCCACGATTAATGATTTCTAGTGGGTGGTGTGGTCTCACCAACTTACTCATCACCTCACCTAACAGTTATTGGTGATGGGTTAGCCAATGAGTGAACAACTCTTGTTCAATGATTCTCTAATCATGGTGCACCCAAACTTGGTCTCTAATTCATGAATCTCACCGTATCCAGAATATTGATCCACTCCTTAGTTAAGTCAGACCCACCATTTGCATAGACTGGGTTCCTAATTGAGTCTCTCACCGTATCCGAAATATTGAGCCTCAACTCATCCTCCAGCCCATAGCATCCAATGCCTAATAGACATGGTTGCATCTTCTCGGTGCAACTGAGCCACTGTATCCAGTCGAGAACAATCAACCCCGGGAAGGGCCCGCACATCTACAATGGTGGAAGACCTCAGACTTAATCTTTTCTTAGGGAGAATTGATTCAGGTCTCATTAAACTAGACTTGGCTTAGTCATAACAATTATGACTAACCTAGTGGCATGGGTTAGCTCGGATTATTGACCACCTCATATCAGAACTGTGTCAATAGATATGGCCAGGTAAGTGAGACCGGTGGAAGGAATATGCCATTAACTCGTACAAGAACGCATTCAGGTCGAGTAGCTTTCAATTAAAAACCAATCGGTCATCTATGCCAAACTTACCTTAGACACCAAATTGTTGAGTCAGAACCAATTGGGTTAGCCTACAATCCAGACTCTAACCTCTGAGCCTAATTAGGTCTTGCTTGATCGTGACTCGATCTTGACCCAGACTTAATCCTATTAGGCTGGTCAATTTAAGCATTGTTGATCCCATCTAACCAACTCTTGATTCGGTTTGATCAACCGCTTAGACCTAATTGAGCTACCCAAGCCCGAACCCAGTATTATGAATATGTCTTAGATCTGAAATTCTCAATTTTAGACCTAATTAATATTTCATAAACTTAATTCTTAATTAAGTAGGGTTCATAAACAAAATATGCACAATAAATCCTAGGGTTTTAGGATCTAGGGTTTTGCAGAAAGTAAGTTTTGGGTTTCTGATTAAGGACGAACATGCAGCACCCCTACACATCATAAGAACACCCCATCGAATGGGAAGAGAGGGCCTTTAAACCCTTCTTCATTCTTATGACCGGACGGCCAAGAGGAACGCCTTAATCAGGAACATTCAATACTACAAAACAATATCAGATCTATATCATATATCTCATATATAAAGTAGATCTAATCATGGCATATTTTGCATACATCTCATGTATCATAATCATGCATATTTTTAGATCTAAATTATCTCATAATAATCTAAAAAATTAGATTTAAATTGATCTAATCAAAATAAATTCTAATCTAGACAATTATGTAGAACTATTCTACAACTAGTCTAGACATGCATCAATCATATCTCATATGATTTTTAAAAATTAAATAATTTTTATTTGTTGTTTTTTAGATGTTATTATAATACTTATAATATCAGAAAATAGTAAATAAAAAGATCTAAAACATGATTTAATCGGATTAAATCAAAAATATGCAAGAATATTCTATAGAACTATTCTATTCTAGAACTAGTCATGCATATCTTCTAATCTTAGATCCAAATTATTTAATTTTAATTTTTTTCTGATTTCAGATCTGATCACATCTCATGTGACATCTAAAATCAATTATTTTCTAATTAAAATAAATTTAAAATCAGATCTAAACAATTTAGAACCATGGCTCTGATACCAGTTGAAGGGAAATCCTGATTTCCCGGTCCAGGTTCGTTCAGATCTGATCAGATCAAGAGATATATTTCAAAAATTTTTTCTCTTAATCCTAATTAGATCTTGATATGTTTTAGATCTGATTCTTATTATTTTAATAAAATAAAATTAAAATATAAATTAAATCAAATTTAATTTACCTGATCTGGGTAATCCTATTACCCTGTTGATGATCCTGTTTGCAGCGGAAGGTTCTGGATCTTAGCCACGCAAGCGCCTGGCCTCTACCGGTATTCACTCAGGTTGGATCTGGAGATCCTCTTCTTCTCTATCATGCCTCCAAAAATCAGATCTGGATCTGATCTGGAGGATCTTCAAAACTCTTTTGAAGATGAGCAGTCGTCCTTTGCAGCAGCGCAGCCTTCTTATTTTTGATCGCCTTTCTTTGATCTGAATCGCACCAACCAAGGTCCAAAACTCCTTTTGGACGTGGAGAGCAAGGGGAGAAGAGACTATGACGTGGAGAAGGAGGGGAGAGGCAGCCTTGGGGCATGGAGAAATTATGATCTCATCATATCTCTCTATCTCATACAATCTGAGTTGGATACAGGGTCTTATTTATAGACTAGCTGTGATCCAACTCCTCTTCTTCCCAACCAATCACAATCCTTTGTGAAATCAGATCTAAATCTGATTGGTGGGAATAGAGTCCCCTGGATTCCTCCTTAGAGGGTGCCTAAGACCAGTCAAAGTTGGTTCTTAGAAGAACTCTAATTGGAATCCAAAAAGGAGATGGAGTCCTTGTCCAACAAGGACTCCTAGGTGCCTCCAACTTGGGCACACGCCTAGGGTGGTCGTGCGCCCTTCTCCTTGCCAGGTTCTGGCAGGGGGACAGGCCCCCACCAGCTCTCCAATAGGTGCATGATATGTGGTCAAAAGTCAAAGTGTCAATGGTCAACGTTTGACCAGTCAAAGGTAGACTTTTGACCAAAGTCAAAGAACAAGAAATGGCAGGTGACCAAAAATGGTAGGTAATGTCTTACAAATAAGACAACCTTTTCTGACTTGGACAACCTCCTAGTCAGACCACATGAAGGCCTCTGTTTGAGCACAAACTCCTTTGGCTCAGATAGGACAAACTTATTTATGATAGCAAAAGAAGAACGTTAGGTTCAATCGAGTGCTAGCACGATTTTCCTTGAACCTAATTGAATCTCATTCAGATCAATTGAACTAGATCAGTTCAATTGATGATCACCAGATTCAAACCCTTGTTTGTGTGACCCAGTTAGGTTCAGTTCTGTATGGTAATGGGATATGTCATGATCTCTATCATCGACATCATCGAAACTCCTTTCGATGGATCAGAACTCTTCTGATTCGAACAGCTAGAATGATCGATCATCTAAATCATTCTAATTGCTCCCAAAATCCACCAGTGACACCTAGTAGTATATGGTGGCAACCCATCAGAACTGAATGCGAACCTCTTGGTGCAGCTATCTGTGTGATTCAGTTCTTCTATCTTGAACCTCGATCAGATTAGGGTTAAGGTGAACTCGTCAAACCCTAGTCTCTGTCATATGATGTAATCATTCGATTCGAGTCCAATGTGAAAATCTAAATAGAAACTCTTTCTATTATTTCACTCTACCATGGCCATGGATTTTGGACTTGATTCTCATGATCATCATAGGGCTGCTCCTCTACCACCGAGGTAGATAGATTCCATCTTGATGCAATCCAGTTCCTACAATGAACATGTCATAGCCAACATACACCTCAGGGTTCCATATGGCTAGGAGACCGAGTAATGGTGTAGTCAAACTATAACACCCTCAAGGTGAACTGTCGATGCATCTCAGGTCAAAGAACCAGACACACTACTGCAGCATCGAGTCAGTCATTGACGAGAAGGTAGACTTCCTAATGACTACTCGAGGTGGTCACGCTCAGTGCCCTCGTTCTCTAACGAGTACCTATACTCTCGCTCCGGTGTCTCCACACCATAGACTCAAGACTCATCTACTAAAGAGAAGCGATTGTACACCAACCTTCCGGATCAATCACCATCCTCGTGATGATCCTATGGTCAGGAGCAATTTATGAGTTAATAATGATTATTCATGTCTTAAATTTTCAACTCTTGAAAATATGAATTATCATTACCATTAACTCAAAGGATGTATCACAGACACTAAATACACATATGTGATAGAAAATAACCCATTTATTGATTTTAGTCAAAATTACAATTTTGCCCCTAGAAGTGTATTACCAGTGTCAGCCAATTCTGGCTTCTAGGGCACATATATCTAACAATGTTGACCTTCAAAAGATTGACGAAAAGAAGAACCTAGCTGACCCCTTCACTAAAGCCTTGGCAATCAAGGAGTTTGACAATCATAAGTCGAAGATGGGTATTAGATACTGTGCCGAGTGGCTTCAGGACAAGTGAGAGTTGTTTGGAATTATATTCCAAAGCCAATCATTAGTCTATTAATGGTTGAGCTATTTTATAATTATAATTTATTTATTAATTCATAAAAATATTTTGTCATCTTTTTCATCATAATTTTACATCTTCTAATGAACTCCATTATTGTGATGAAGTCCTTAGGACTATTTAGTTTCGATAAAGAGAGGATTTATCGATTAGTCCTTAAATTTGTCCATAACCAAATGATAGGATAGACTTTTAATTAGGATAATAGCGTCTATCGAGTATAGATCGCTATATGCCATATAGGTTGGTTGTATTAGATATATGTGCCCTAGAAGTTAGATTGGCTGATACTTGTAATACACTTCGAAGGACAAAATTATAATTTTAACTATAAATAATAAAATAGGTTATGTTCTATCACAGTGTATTTGAAAGTATCTGTGATACATCCCATGAGTTAATGATAATGATAGTTCATATTTTCAAGAGTCAAAAATTTAAGACAAATTTTAATTATTAACTCATAAAATGCTCTCGACCGTAGGATCCTCATGAGGATGGTGATTGATTCAAAAGATTGGTGTACGATTATTTTTTTTTGATAGATGATTCTTAAGTCTATGATGTAGAAACACCAGAGTGAGAGTACAGGTACTCATTAGAGAATGAGGGCACTGAGCATGATTACCTCGAGCAGTCATGAGAAAGTTTACCTTCTCATCGATAACTAGCTTGAAATTATAGTAGTGTGTCTGGTTCTTTGACCTGAGGTGCATCGGCAGTTCACCTTGAGGGTGTTATAGTTTGACTATACCATAACTCGATCTTTTAGCCATTTGGAACCCTATGTTGGCTATAGCATGTTCATTATAGAAATTGAATTGCACCAATACGGGATCTATCTACCTTGATAGATGAGGAGTCGCCCTATGATGATTATGAGAATCAAGTCCATAAGCCCATGGCCATGGCAAAGTGAAATAATAGAAAGAGTTTCTATTAGGGTTTTCATATTGGACTTGAATTGAATGATTAATTCATATGATGGATATTAGGATTTGACGAGATCACCTTAACCCTAATCCAGTCAAGGCTTAAGATAAAGGAACTTAATCACACAGGTAACTACACTGAGAGGTTTACTTTCAGTTCTGATGGGTTGCCACCATATGCTGCTAGGTGTCATTGATGGATTTTTGGAGCAATTAGAATGATTTGAATGATCGATCGTACTAGTTGTCTAAATCAAAAATTTCTGATCCATCGAAAGGTATTTTGATGATATCGATGATAGAGATCATGACATATCCCATTACCATACAAAACTAAACTTAACTAGATCATACAAATAAGGGTTTAGATCTGGACATCATCAATTAGATTAACCTAATTCAATTGATTTAAATAAGATTTAATTAGATTTAAAAAAATCATGCTAGCACACGATTGAGCCTAATGTTCTCCTTTGACAATCATTAAAGCTTGCCTCGACTGAGCCAAATGTGTTTGGGCTCACTTAGGAACCTTTACATGGTCTAACTGGAGCTTGTCCAGGTCAATTTATGAATAAATTTAAGACAACACCTACCATTTTTCATCATCTACTAAATCTTATCTTCGAACATTGATCAAATATTGACCCTGGACACTTAGACATCTGCCCATGTGTCATGTACCTATAGGAGAGAATCTGAGGACTTATCCCCCTACTAAAAGGTAAATAGAAAAGGGGTGCATGCCTAGGGACATGTGCACCCCATGAGGATAGAAGATGGGGTCCCATACAGATGGGACTCCAGTTGCTTCAGGGGATAAAATTAGGTGGCGCCAAGAAGATTTGTTTGACCCAGTCTTAGCACCATCTAAGGAAAGTTTTGAGGGTCTCTAATCTGATTGAATCAAATGATGTCATCCCACCAATCAGATTTAGATATGATTGCATAAAGGGCCATGATTGGGTCGGATGATGTGGCACTACATGGTGAAGCAGGGTCTATATAAACCCTGTCTGTGCCTAGAATTTAATTCTTCTGACTTTAGCCTATGCCACATAGCCCCTCTCCCTCCTTCTCCATGCCACCCTCTGGTCCTCTCTCTCCTATCCATGCCCAAAAGACTTTGGGCATGAAGAAGGTGTGATCTAAGCAAGTGAAAGGCACCAGGAAAGGAAGAAGGCAGCACTGCTGCAAGAGACAACGGTTGTTCTTTAAAATCCATTTTGAAGATCTTGAAGATTAGATCTAGATATAATTTTTGAAGAATTGATTAAGAAAGAGATGATCTTTAGATTCTATCCGAGTGGATACCAATAGAGATCAGGCACTTGCGTAGCTACATCCAGAACCTCAAGCAAAGAACAGGATCATCATAGGATAATTGGATTATCCAAAATAAAGGTATAATTAAATTAGATTTAATTTTTATCTTTATTTTTTTATTATAAAATTAATATGATTAGATATAAGGAGTCTCAGATCTGATTAGGATCTAAGAAAATTTTTTTTTGAAATATTTCTTTTGATCCAATCATATCTGAAGGAACCTGATCCAAAAAATATATTTTTTTCCTTTAACTGGTATCAAAGCAAGGTTCCATAATTCATTAGGTCTGATTTTAATTTATTTTTGATCTAATAATTAGATGATTTTAGATATCACATTAGATGTGATTAGATCTAAAATTAAAAAATTAAAAATTAAATAATCTAGATCTAAGATGTATGAGATGCATGACTAGACTAGGAATAGAATTATTCTATGTGTAGTCTAGCATGATCATAATTTTAATTTAATTAATTTTAATTTTTAAGTTTATTTATTTATTATTTTTGATATTATAAATATTATAATTAGATCTAAAAAATAGAAAATAAAATTATTTAATTTATTCATTTGAGATATGATAGATGCATTTTTAGACTAGTTGTAGAATTATTCTACAAAATTTTTTAGAATAAACTTTAATTTAATATGATCAAATTTAAATCTTATTTTTTAGATATTTATGAGATAATTTATATCTAAAAATGTGCATGATATGATACATGAAATATATGCAAAATATGTTTTTAGTTAGATTAATTTTTATATATGTGATATATGATGTAGATCTAACTAGTTTTATAGATTTATCATGTTTCTGATGAAGGCATTCTCCTTGGCCATCCGGTCATAAGAATGAAGTAGAATTTAAAGATCCTCTTCTTCCATTCGATGGGATGTTCTTATGGTGTGAAGGGGTGCTATGCGTTCGACCTTAATCAAAAATCAAAACTTATTTTCTACAAAATCCTAGATTCTGAAATCCTAAGATTTTATATACATATTTTATTTACGAATTCTAAACTAAATTGAGAATTAAGATTATGAAATATATTAGATCTAAAATTAAGAATTTTTAGATCTAAGACATATTCATAAAATTAGGTTCAAACTTGGGCTGCTCAATCTAGCGGTTGATCAAATCGAATTAATAGTTGGTTAGGTGGGATCAAGAGTACTTAAATTGATCGGCCTAATAGGATTAAGTTTGGATTAAGGTCGAGTCACATGAGTAATCGATCAAGTTAAGACCTAATTAGGCTCAGTGGTTAGAGTCTGGATTGTAGGCTAACCCGATTGATTCTGGCTCAACTATTTCGTATCTAAGGTAAGTTTGGCAAATATGATAGACTAATTTTTAATTGAGAGCTACTCAACTAGAATGCATTCTTATCGAGTTAATGGCATATCCCTTCCACCGATCTTACTTACCTAATCATATTTGTCGGTCCAGTCCTGATCTAATGTGGCTAACAATACGAGCTAACCCATGCCACTAGGTTAGTCATAGTGATTATGGCTATGTCAAGTCAAGTTTAAAGAGATCTAAATCAAATCTCTCTTAGAAAAGATTAAGTCTAAGGTCTTCCACCATTATAGATGTGTGGGCTCTTTTCGAGATTAATTATTCTCAGCTAGTCATAGTGTTTTAGTTACACTGGAAAGATGCAACCATGTCTAGTAGGCATTGGATGCTACAGACTGGAGGATGGATTGGGCTCAATATTCTAGATACGGTGAGAGACCCAATTAGGAATCCAATCTATGCAAATGGTGGGTCTGACTTAACTATGTAGTGGATCAATATTCCAAGCATGGTGAGATTCATGAATTAGAGACCAAGACTGGGTAAACCATGATTAGAGAATCATTGGATAATAGTTGTTCAATCATTGGCTAATCCATCACCAATAACTGTTAGGTGAGGTGATGAGTCAATTGGTGGGACTGCACCATCCACTAAAAATTAGTAATCATGAAGATTTTCGCATCTCTACAGAGGAAGTGTAGGAATCCGAGAAAATAGTAAAAGCTAATTTGTTTAAAAAACTCCTAAATAAATTGGTCAAGTCTTAATTACAAAATCTAACTAAAAACTTTGACTATCTATAGAAAAAAGAAAAATATCTACATTCAACCCACTAGCCCGTATCCTAGACACCCATAGACTAACCAAACCCAATTACAAAGATTGGCTTTGGAACTTCAAAATTATTTTGAATTTTGAGAAGTTGACTCATGTATTGGACTAGGATCCCCCTATCTTACCAACTCGTCTGTCTGCTAAATAGAGAGCATCTCTTGATAAATGGATGGATGAAGATAATAAGGCTAGATACTACATGCTGGGCTCAATGTCTGATGAGCTTCAGCACCAACATAAAGATATCAAACTGTCCATCAAATGTTGGCTCACCTGCATGAGTTGTTTGGTGAACAGAGTCATGTAGCCAAATATCAGATCACTAAATGACTATTTAAGGCTAAAATGAGTGATGGACAGTCAGTCCAAGATCATTGTCTGATGATGATCAAAGACTTGGAAGAGCTTAAGAAGCTCAGAGTGTAGTTAGATCAGGATCTGCAGAATGATATAATTATGCAATCCTTGACTGATGCGTATGGGCAATTCATCATAAACTACCATATGCATAAACTTCAAAATATTCTGACCGAGCTTATGAATATGCTGGTTACTGTTGAGCTTTCTATGAAAGATTATAAAAACTTAGTACTTGCTATGGAATGGATTTCTTCTAAGAGAAAGTTTTTTGAAAAGAAGAAGAAGTCTATGAAAAAATAGAAGGTGGAAGATGGAAAAAAAAAGAAGGCAGAGTTGAAGAAGAAAGCCGCTGACAAAGAAAAGTATTTCCATTGTAATAATAATAGTCACTGAAAGCGGAACTATCCTACATACCTAGCCACTCTGAAGAATAAGAAGGAGACAGGTCCTTCTGAAGGTATGCTCGTTATTGAATCTAACTTTATAGTTTCTTCTGCATCAAGTTGGGTGCTTGACTCTAGTTCTAGTGCTCATTTGTGTACTTTCATGTAGGATCTTGAGGATAGTAGGAGGCTGAGGGATGGTGAGATGATCCTACATGTCGAAAATGGAGCAAGGGTTACTGCTGTGGCCGTGGGAACCTACCCTCTTCGACTACCGTCTGGCTTAGATTTAGCACTTAGGGATTGTTGTTATGTGCCTACTGTAAGTAGAAATTTGATTTATATTTCATGTTTAGCACAAGAAGGCTATATAATTAATTTTCTTAAGGACCATTATAATATTTTTTATAAAAAAAATAAAATTATAAGTAGTTTTCTTATTAATGATCTCTACCAGTTACATATTGATGTATATATCTTTAATATCGAGCAAATTATGAATGCCATAAGATCAAAATGATCCAAGGATAGTCCAAATGATAGGTATCTATGGCACCTAAGGCTAGGTCATATAGCAGAAGATAGGATTAACAAATTGGAGAAAATCAGACTATTGAGTTCGTTGACTTTCGAGTCATATCCAATTTGTGAATCATGTCTTCATGGCAAAATGACTAAGGTCCCTTTTATAGGACATGGGGAAAGGGCCATGGAACTACTTGCCTTAGTACGTACTGATGTGTGCAGCCCATTTGATGTACCGACTAGAGACAATTTTTACTACTTCATAACCTTTACTAATGATTTATCTCTGTATGGGTATGTATATCTTATGAGACATAAGTCTGAAGCCTTTGAAAAGTTTAAGAAATTTAGACATGAAGTTGAAAAGCAAACTAAAAAACACATTAAGATTTTTTGGTTAAATCGAGGAGGTGAATACCTTAGTCGAAAATTTTTGGACTATCTCAAGCAAAATGGCATAGTCTCTCAATGGACTCCACCTAAAATACCTCAACTCAATGGAGTTTCGGAATGGAGGAATCGGACCCTATTAGATATGGTTTGATCCATGATGTGCTTCATAGATCTTCCTGATTTTCTTTAGAAATATAGTCTATTAACTGCTATATATTTATTGAATAGAATTTTTTCTAAAATCATTTCTACCATACCGTATGAGATATGGCATGGTAAGAAATCAAGTCTAAGTCATCTCAGAATTTGAGGTTGTCCGGTTTATGTCAAAACACAACAAGCGGACAAGTTAGACTATAGGTCCTTTGGAGCTCGATTCATAGGATATCCTAAAGAGTAATTAGGATATTATTTCTACATTTTAGAAGATCACAATGTGATTGTGAGTCGGTATGCCATCTTTCTTGAAAAATAGTTTATTCAAGATGGTGGCATTGGAAAGTAGATCAAGCTCGAGGAGAAAATCTCACAAAAGCAATGAGCTAAGGACCGTATGGAACCAAATCAGGTTAAGCCAATACAATCACTACCTCCTCCACCTCATAGATCAAAAAGGGTTTGCCATCCCCCTGAGAGGTACTTAGGTACTATTTTAGAGAAAGTAGAGAAAATGTTCCTCGTAGGTAATGGGGTTCATAGTGATGATCCTAAAACCTATGATGAGGTAATATCGGATATCGACTCTAAGAAATGGATAGAGATAATGAAGTCAGAAATTGACTCGATGTTCTCAAACCAATTCTGGACCTTAGTAGATCCACCAGAAGGAATAATACCTATTGGATATAAATGGATCTACAAGAGAAAGATTGGTGCAGATTGGAATGTGGAGACATTCAATGCTAGATTAGTGGCAAAAGGGTATAGTCAGCACGAAGGAATTGACTATCAGGATACCTTTTCACTAGTAGCCATGCTAAAATCCATCAGCACATTGCTTGCTATTGCAGTCTATTTCGATTATGAAATATGGCAAATGGACGTGAAAACAACATTCTTAAATGGATACCTTGAGGAAGATATCTATATGGAACAGCCATTGGGTTTTACATCCAGTGATGTTGATCGCAAAGTATGCAAGCTGTAAAGGTCCATATACGGACTTAAGCAAGCATCTCGGAGTTAGAATACTCATTTTAATGATGTGATCAAATTATTTGATTTCATCAAGAATGAGGAGGAACCATGTATTTTTAAAAAGGTCAGTGGAAGCGTTGTTGACTTCCTCATACTGTACGTGGATGATATCCTTCTTATTGAAGATGATATTTTCATGTTGACCATAGTTAAAGTGTGGTTATCTAAAGAATTCTTCATGAAAGACCTAGGAGAAGCATCCTTTATTCTAGGAATTAAGGTTTATAGAGATATACCAAATAGGATGCTAGGTCTTTCAGAGAAGATGTACATAGAGGAAGTGCTAAAGAGGTTTAGCATGAAAAACTCCAAGAGGGGATTGGTACCCTTCAGATATGGCATTCATCTCTCCAAGAAAATGTGTCCCAATACACCTAAGAAGATTGAACGCATAAGCAAGATCCCTTATGCTTCAGCAATAGGGAGCCTCATGTATGCCATGTTACATACATGACCTGATATAGCTCTTGCTGTGAGTATCACGAGCAGATATCAGTCAAATCTAGATGAAGAACACTTGACTTCTGTGAAATGTATCCTTAAGTACTTAAGAAGAACTAAGGATATGATGTTGGTCTTTGGTAATGGAGAACTCCAAGTCTAGGAATATATAGACTCAGATTTTATGTCTGATATAGATGATCGAAAGTCAACATCTGAGAGTCTATTTGTGTGTAATGGTGGTACTGTCAGTTGGAAGAATTCCAAATAGATAGTGATAATAGATTCCACTATGAAAGCAGAGTACATCATTATGTCAGAAGCTACAAAGAAGGCATTCTGGTATAAGAAGTTTGCCATAGAGATCGAAGTGATGCCATTGGATGCCATTCCTCTGTACTGAAACAATAATGGTGCTATAGCCTTTGCTAAGGAGCCAAGGTCTCATCAGAAATTCAAGCACATCGAGCAGCGATACCATCTCATCTACGATTATGTTGAGAAAGGTTATGTTGAGGTCAAGAGAGTCGACTCCGTAGATAATGTGGCAGAGCCAATTACAAAACTGTTGGGCCAACAGAAGATCGAAGCCCACCTTGAGAAGATAGAACTTAGATTTGTAGCCAATTGGCTTTAGATCAAGTGGGAGTTTGTTAGATATGTGTGCCCTAAAAGCTAGATTGGCTAACACTTGTAATACATTTCTAAGGGCAAAATTATAATTTTAACTATAAATAATAAAATGAATTATTTTCTATCACACTGTGTATTTGAAAGTGTCTGTGACACATCCCTTGAGTTAATGGTAATGATAGTTGATATTTTTAAGAGTTGAAAATTTAAGACATAAATTTTTATTGTTAACTCATAAAATGCTTCCGATCGTAGGATCATCATAAGGATGGTGATTGATCTGGAATGTTAGTATATGATTGCTTCTTTTAGATAGATGAGTCTTGAGTCTACGGTATAGAGACACCGGAGTGAGAGTATAGGTACTCGTTAGAGAATGAGGGCATTAAGCGTGACTACCTCAAGCAGTCATGAGGAAGTCTATCTTCTCATCGATGACTGGCTAGAAGCTGCAGTAGCGTGTCTGATTCTTTGACTTAAGGTGCATCGATAGTTCATCTTGAGGGTGTTATAGTTTGACTACACCATAACTCGATCTCATAGCCATTCAGAATCCTGAGGTTTATGTTTGCTATAGTATGTTCATTGTAGGAATTAGATTGCACCAATAGGAGATCTATCTACCTTGGTAGATGAGGAGTAGCCCTATGATGATCATGAGAATCAAGTCCATAAGCCCATGGCCATGGTAGAGTGAAATAATAGAAAGAGTCTCTATTAGAGTTTTCACATTGAACTTGAATTGAATGATTAATTCGTATGATGGATATTAGGGTTTGATGAGATCACTTTAACCCTAATCTGGTCAGGGCTCAAGATAGAGAAACTTAATCACATAGATAACTGCACTGAGAGATTCGCTTTTAGTTCTGATGGGTTGCCATTATATGCTGCTAGGTGTCACTAGTAGATTTTGGGAGCAATTAGAATGATTTGGATGATCGATTATACTAGTAATCTGAATTAGAAAAGTTCTAATCCATCGAAAGGTATTTCGATGATGTCGATGATAGAGATCATGACATATCCAATTACCATATGGAACTAAACCTAATTGGATCACACAAATAAGGGTTTGGATCTGGATATTATCAATTGGATTAATCCAGTTTAATTGATTTGAATAAGATTAAAAAAAATCATGCTAACACATGATTAAGCCTAACGTTCTCCTTTAACAATCATTAAAGCTTGTCTTGACTTAGCCAAATATGTTTGGGCTCACCCAAAAATCTTTACTTGATCTTATTAGAACTTGTCCAGGTCAGAAAAAGGGTTGTCTTAATTTATGAGATAAATTTAAGACAACACCTATCATTTTTCGTTACCTGCTAAATCTTATCTTTGGACATTGGTCAAATGTTGACCTTGGATACTTAGACATCTGCCAATATATCATGCACCCATTTGAGAGAACCTAAGGATTTGTCCCCCTACTAAAAGATAGATAGGAAAGGGGCGCACACCTAGGAAGGCATGCGCCCCATGAGGATAGAAGATGGAGTCTCATACAGATGGGACTCCAGTTGCTTCAGGGGATTAAATTAGGTGGCGCCAAGAAGACTTGTTTGATCCAGTCTTGGCACCACCTAAGAAGAGTTTTGAGGGTCTCTAATCTGATTGGATTGGATGATGTCATCCAACCAATCAGATTTAGATCTAATTGTACAAAGGGCCATGATTGGTCGGGATGATGTGGCACTACAAGGCATAGCAGGGTCTATATAAACCCTATCTACATCTAGAATTTAATTCTTCTGACTTTAACCCATGCCACATAGCTCCTCTCCCATTTTCTCCATGCCATCCTCTGGTCCTCTCTCTCCTCTCCACGTCCAAGGAACTTTGGTCATGAAGAAGGTGCAGTCCAAGCAAGTGGAAGGCGCCAGAAAAGGAAGAAGGCAGCACTGCTGCAAGAGACAACGACTGTTCTTCAAAACTTATTTTGAATATCTTCAAAATCAATTCCAAATTTGATTTTTGGAGGATTGATTGAGAAGAAGAAGATCTTTAGATCCTACCCGAGTGGATACTGATAGAGGCCAGGCACTTGTGTGGCTACATCTAGAACCTCAGGCAAATATCAGGATCATCATAGGATAATTGGATTACCCAAAATAAAGGTATAATTAAATTAGATTTAGTTTTTATCTTTATTTTTAATTTTATTATTAGATTAATAAGATTAGATCTGTGGAGTCTTAAATCTGATTAGGATCTTAGAGAAAAAAATTTTGAAATATCCCTCCTGATCCAATCAGATCTGAACGAACCTGATCCAAGAAATTGATTTTTTCCTTCAGTTATCCTCTTAACCAAGGGATGTGGAGACACTGGTATGGCATATAGGTAAGATGTATGGGCACATCATCATTGAACATGACCAACTCTAGAGCATTCTACTATTGAGAATATATCTGATGGGATATAGGTATAAGTATCCCTTAGAGTTGAGATCACCTTAGTAACTTGCAAGCAACTCACTATGCTTTAGTACCAGACTAATTGAATTTTTAATTCAGCAATGGAAGACTTTAGGGATAGTTAAGTACTTGCAAAGTTGGAGTGTGATCAAGATGGAGTTGACCACTCCAAGAGTAGGAGAAGAATGTAACATTATATTTCAATATAGCAAAACCTTAGCCAGGATAATCCATCAGATGGATTTGATATTTTGAAATATAATATGGACAACTTGATCAAAGTTAACAGTTGAACTCTGAGGTATCCTATGAGAATTGTGGTCAAGGGGATGAATTATATAGAAGCTATATCCGCATGGGTTCTAAGGATGGTGTTCTACACCTTCGACCTATCCGATCGTTGGGTATCATTGCTAGATGATCACTTTGATTGATATAGAAATTTATTTCTATGCTACCAGCTTAGGTTTGAACCTATGAGGTCACACACATTAAAGCTTATAATCTGATCGGATGGTTGATCAACGATTAAGAATCATTCTAGGGTTAAATAATCAATACGATTAGTATTTAACCTAGTGCAATTGTTGCAGGAGGATCGATTAACAATTGGATTGGTAATTGACTTAATTTGATTAAGCCAATAGACTGAGATTAAGTCTAATTCAATATGATTTAATTATATATGGTTTGGGCTTGATGGATCAAGTTCAATTAGTTTATTGGATAAGCCAAGTGCAAGAAAGAACTAGTCCTAATCTAACTAGGACTCAAATTAACCTAATTTTCTAATTTGATTAGACAAAAATTAGAATTAAATCTAATTTAATTTAATTTAATTAAGTCCTTAAATAGCTTAGGGCCTTATTTAATTGGGTTGGTTTAAACTTGATTTTATTTGGTTAAAAGATCTTGTTTGACCAAGTCAAAATAGGAGTCCTAGTGTGACTAGGACTCCCTATCACTTGCGCCACTTAATCCTCACACCCCATGGTCTTTTTATTTTGTTTCTTACATGAAAATTCTTCACTCCCATGGCTTATCATACCCTCTTTCTCTCCTTCTTTTCTTATAAGATAATTTGTTGGAAGACCAAGTCAAAAGAGGAGTTAGTTTTGCTTAGGATTCTATGAGATAGAATCCTTATTGACCAAAACACCTTTCCTTGTGTGCTGCCCCTTCTTTTAATTAATTCTTCTCTTATTTTATGAAAATAATCTCTATTTTTATGCACCCTCTCTTGCTAGTCCATGCTAATAATTGGTGAGGAGGCACCCAAGAGTTGGATGCCCCAACAACTTCCTATATTTGCATATTCCTAGTCTAGGATTTTGATCTAACTTGGACACTTCTTTTTCTCTATTTATTGGATGAATTTTATTTTGATTTTTTCATGAAATATAGAGATTTGGGAGTTTTTTGGGGTGTGCAAAAATTAGAGGAAGAGGGTCCTTGGGTGTTGGGGTTCTATAGGCACCAAACTAGGTGTCTAGGTGAGAGAAAAGAGAAGAAGAAGAGGGTCTTCTTCTAGGGTTGTTTTATTTTCAATGTCTCCTCCTTTTTTTGAGTTTTTTTTTTAAAGAGTCTTAGATCAGTAAACTCTCATCTTCTTTTCCATATTTTGGAGAGTCCAAATTTTAAAGAAGAGAGCATCAGATCGATCGTCGAAGAAGGATTAGCACAGTACTAGCATGATGTGCTGATTTCCTGCATCGGACTTCAGATCAGAGATCGTAGGCTCATGTAGATGACTTCTAGAGGCTTGATGCATGTGTGGCTTGGGACTTTATCCTCAAACCTGGATTAGTAAGTTAGAATGTCTAACTTGCTTAGGTAATAGATCTGATCTATTAACTTCATACTTGCATTTGATGTAGTATAGATCTAGGTTGATTTGATCAACCTTTTACTTTCTTATTTAGTTTTATGTAATAGATCTGAGAGCTAGATGTTTACATATTTATTTAAATAAATATTTGATTTATTTAAGTTTTCTACTGCAAGATCTTGAAAAAGTTTTCAAGATCTACCTGTAAAACCCTAGATCTGGTTCCTTCAAAGACATATTCATAAAATTGGTTTCAGGCTTGGATAGCTCAATTAGGTCTAGTGGTTGATCAAACTAAATCAAGAGTTAGTTAGATGAGATCATAGAAAATTTAGATTTGATCAGCTTAATAGAATTAAGTCTGAATCAATATCGAATCACATTAAAATGTGACTCGATCAAGTGAAGACCTAATTTGGCTTTATGGTTCGAGCCTAGATTATAGGCTAACCCAATTAGTTTTGATTCGATAATTTAGTGTCTAAGGTAAGTCAGGTAGATACGATCGACTGATTTTTAATTAGAAGCTATTCGATCTGAATGCATTCTTGTTGAGTTAATGGCATATTTCTTCCACCGATCTCACTTACCTAACCATTTGTGTTGACCCAGTTCTAATTTGAGGTGGCTAACAATTTGAGCCAACCCATGCTACTAGGTTAGCCATAATTATTATGATTAAGTCAAGTCAAGTTTAAAGAGACCAAAATTAAATCTTCCTAAGAAAATATTAAGTCTAAGGTCTTCCACCATTGTAGATGTGTGGGCCCTTTCCGAGGTTGATGGTGTTAGATGTGTGCCCTAGAAGCTAGATTGACTATCACTTGTAATACACTTCTATGGATAATTTTATAATTTTAACTATAAATTAATAAATAAATTATTTTCTATTACAGTGTGTATTTAAAAGTGTCTATGATACATCCTTTGAGTTAATGGTAATGATAATTCATATTTTCAAGAGTTGAAAATTTAAGACATGAATTTTTATAATTAACTCATAAACTACTCCCAATCATATGATCATCACGAGGATGGCGATCAATCCAAAAGATTGGTGTACGATCGCTTTCTTAGGATAGATGTGTCTTGAGTCTATGGTGTGGAGACACCGGAGTGAGAGTATAGGTACTCGTTAGAGAATGAGGGCACTGAGTATGACCACCTTGAGTAGTCATAAGAAAGTCTACCTTCTCATCGATAACTAACTCAATGCTGCAGTGGTGTGTCTGGTTCTTTGATCTGAGGTGCATCGGCAGTTCACCTTGAGAGTGTTATAGTTTGACTACACCATAACTCGATCTTCTAGCTATTCAAAACTCTGAGATGTATGTTCGCTATAGCATGTTCATTATAGAAATTGGATTGCACCAATAGGGGATCTGTCTACCTTGATAGATGAGGAGTAGCCCTATGATAATCATGAGATTGAGTCCATAAGCCCATGGCCATGGCAGAGTGAAGATGATAGAAAGAGTTTCTATTAGGATTTCACATTGGACTCAAATCGAATGATTAATTCATATGATGGATATTGGGTTTGACGAGTTTACCTCAACCCTAATCCTATCGGGGCTCAAGATAGAAAAACCCAATTACACAGGTAACTACATCGAGAGGTTCAAGGTAATCGTGCTAGCACATGATTGAGCTTGACTTTCTCCTTCTAAAATCTTTCTGATTTATCATAATCAAGTTAAATTTGATTTGACTCATTCTTGTATTTAGAATGGGTTTATTTTCATCTGACTAGAATAAGTCCAGATCAGATTAATTATAGAAATTAAATCCATTCATAGTCAAATTGGATTAGGGTCAAAAGTTGACCTGTTTGAGAGAATTAAGGGTCACCTAATTTGATGCTTCTAAAAAATTCTCTAGAAATTATTTTAATCTAATTTTTGGATATGTGATAGAGCATAAGTTATGCATTAGGTGTACTAAATTTTATGATTTTTAGAGGTGTCTAAAATGAGTTATGATAGAGTTTGATTTGGATCAAATTCTTGAGGGAAGAGTCCTAGGCACTGTGGACTCTTCCTTATCTACTCATGCTGACATCTTTTTGAATCATTTTTGATGAAAAAAATAGATGATATCTGATGCCTTTTCATGGAGAATAAGTCCTAGAGTCTTAATGATAAAATAAATAAGTTATTTTGGTCAAAAGGGACTCTAAGTAGGCATTGGATATAAAAGCCTTTCTCACGTCAAAGTGCATTCAATGTAAGAAATAATTTTCCATGCTCAAAGTCTGCCATCCATGATATTCCACACCCCCTCTATCCTCTCTCTTCTTCTCTTCTATAAGCTAAAAAGTTAGACACAAATCTGAGAAGAAGGTCCAAGACTTTTGGCACAATACTCAGGATTTGCACGACGGTGTTCGTGTGACAAACGGGCTGCCTTCAAAAATAGTTTTGAAGGTTCTTCGGATCAGATCCAAATATAATTTTTAGTGAAAAGGTTTGTGAGGAGAAGGCATTCAGATCCTATCTGAGTGGATATTGGTAGAGGCCAAGCGTGTGTGTGGCTCTTTCCAGAACCTTAGGAATCAATAGGATCATTGCAGGATAATTAGATTACCCAATCAGATACTTTAAATTAAATCTAATTTAATTTTTAATATTAGATTACTATGGTTAGGTCTAAGAACTCTTAGATCTGATCATATCATTTAAGAATTTTTAGAAAAATTTTCCTCAGATTTGATCAGATCTGCACGATCCTATGGCGAAAAATAGTATTTTTTCTTTAACTGGTATCAGAGCTACATTAGCAGTTCTTCAAATCTACCTTATATCTAATTTTATTTTTATTTATGATCTAATATTAAAAGATTTTAGATGTCACATCAGATGTGATTAGATCTAAAATTAAAAAAATTAAAAGTTAAATAATTTAGATCTAATATATATGAGATGCATGACTAGACTAGGTATAGAATAGTTCTATGTGTAGTCTAGTATGATTATGTATTTAATTTGATTAAATATAATTTTAGATTTATTTAATTTTTATTTTTTTGATGTTATAATTATTGTAATCAGATCTAAAAGTAGAAAATAATATTTTTAACTTTTGATTTAATCATATGAGATATGAAAGATGCATGCTTAGACTAGTCATAGAATAGTTCTATAAGATATCTAGAATAGTTTTAATTTTGATATGATCAAATTTAAAATTTTATTTTTTAAATTTAATATGTGATGTTTCAAATCTGAAAGTATGCATATTGATGATACATGAGATGTATGCAAGACATGTATTAGTTAGATCTTTTTATATATGATATGTGATCTAACTAGTTTTGTAGTAAAAAATTATATTTTTGATTAAGGAGTTTTCCATGGCTGTTTGATCATAAGAATAAAGTATGGTTTAAAGATCCTCTCCTTCCATTTGATGGGGTGTTCTTATGGCGTGTAGGGGTGCTGCGTGTTCATCCTTAATCAAGAATCAGAACTTATTTTTCTGTAAAACTCTAGATCCTGAAATCCTAGGATTTTTATTACATGTTTTGTTCATGAACCCAAAACATAATTAAGAATTAAAATTATGAAATTAATTAGATCTAAAATTATAAATTTTTAGATCTAAGACATATTCATAAAATTAGGTTTGGGCTTGGGTAGCTTAATTAGGTCTAGTGGTTGATCAAATTGAATCAAGAGTTGATTAGGTGGGATTAAAGAAAGCTTAGATTTGATCAGCCTAATAGGATTAAGTTTGGATCAAGATCAAATCACATTAAGATGTGACTCGATCAAATCAAGACCTAATTTAGCTCCACGGATCAAGCCTAAATTGTAGGCTAATCTAATTGATTCTGATTTGATAATTTGATGTCTAAGGTAAGTTTGGTAGATACGATCGACTAATTTTTAATTGAGAGCTACTCATCCTGAATGCATTCTTATCGAGTTAATGGCATATCCCTTCCATCGGTCTCACTTGTTGAAAATTATGTTCCAAAGCCAATCATCAACCTATAGACAGTTGAGATATTATAATTGATTTATTAATTAATAAAGAATATTTGGCATCTTTATTCATCATAAATTTATATCTTCTAATGAACTCCATTATTGTGATGAAATTTTTAGGACTATTTAGTTTCAATAAAAAGAGAATTTATCGATTAGTCCTTAAATTTATTGACGATCAAATGATAGGCTGTTAATTAGGATGACAGCATCTATCGAGCATAGGTTGCTATATGCCATATAGGTTAGTTATCCTCTTAATCAAAAAGTGTGGAGACATTCGTATGGCATATAGGTGAGATGTATGGGTACATCATCATTGAACATGATCAACTTCAGAGCATTCTACAATCGAGAATGTCTCTAATGAGATATAGGTATAAGTATACCTTAGACCTGAGATAACCTCAGTGACTTGCAAGCAACTCACTGTGCTTTGCTACTGAACTAACTAAATTTCTAATTCAGCAATGGAAAGCTTCTGGGCACAGTCAAGTACTCACAAAGTCAGGATGTGATCAAGATAGAATTGACCACTCCAAGAGTTGGAGAAGAATGTATCACTGTATTTCAATATATCAAAACCTTGGTTAGGATAATCCATCAGATGGATTTGATATTTTGAAATACAATGTGGATAATCTGATCAGAGTTGACAATTGAACTTTGAGGTGTCCTACGAGCATTATGGTCAAGGGAATGAATTATATGGAAACTATATTCGTATGGGTTCTAAGGATGGTGTTCTACACCTTTCGACCTATCCGACCGTCGGATATCATTGCTAGATGGTCACTTTGATTGGTATAGAAATTTATTTCTATACTACTAATTTAGGTTCAGACCTATGAGGTCATACATATTAGAGTTCATATTTCGATCGGATGGTTGACCAGCGATCTAGAATCATTTTAGGATTAAACGATCAATACGATTGATGTTTAATCTAGTACAAGTGTTGTAGGAGGATTGATTAGCAATTCAATTGATAATTAGCTTAATTTGATTAAGCCAGAAGATTGATATTAAGTTTAATTAAATATTATTTAATTAGATTTAGTTTGGGCTTGATTGGATCAAGTCTAATTGGCTTATTGGATAAGTCAAATGTAAGAAAGAACTAGTCCTAGTCTAACTAGAACTTGGGTCAACCCAATTTTCTAATTTAATTAAAAAATTAAATTAAAATTTAATTTAATTTAATTAAGTCATTAAATGGGTTAGGGTCTTATTTAATTGGATTGGTTTACTCTTTTTTTTATTTGGTTAAAAGACCTTGTTTGACCAAGTCAATACAGGTGTCCTAGTGTGACTAAGACTTCCTATTCCTTGCGCCACCTAATCCTCATGCCCCATCCTTTTCTCTTTATATTTTTATGTGAATAATCTTCACACCTAAGGTTTCTTATGCCTCCCTTCTCTCTTCCTTTTTTTCATATGAAAGTTTGTTGGAAGTCCAAGTCAAAAGGGGAATTAGTTTTGCTTAAGGATTCTATGAGATAGAATCCTTGTCAACCAAAACTCTTCCAATAAGTGTGCCAACCCATCATTTCTTATTTTCTTTGATTTTCATGGTAAAAGAGGACATTTTTTGTGCACCCCCCTTGCCGGTCCATGGCAGAAAAAAAGGTTGGGGCGCCTAAGAGTTGGGAGCCCCAACAACTTCTCTTATTTGGTCCTTCCTAGTCTAGGTTTTTGACCTAACTTAGACTCTACATATCTCTTTATTTAAAATAAATTTTTAGCTGAAATATTTTTGAACTGTAGAAATTTGAGTAGCCTCTATGGTGTAGAAAAATTAGAGAAAAATTCATCTGGGTCATGGAGATATTGAAAACACAAATCAAGATGTCTAGAAAAAGAACAAAGAAGAAGAAGAGGGTCTTCTTCCATGGTTTTTGTTCCAGATCTCTTCCTCCCTTTATGTGATCTTTTGAGAGGTATCTCAGCATCACAAATCTTCCTCTTTTCTTTTGGTGTTTGGATTATCTAAGTTTCGAAGATGAAAGCATCGATTCAATCGTCGAAGAGAGATCAGCACAGAGCTAGCATACTGTGCTGATTTCTGGCATCAGGATCTCTGATCGTATTTATGGGCTCATGTGGATGACTCCTAGAGGTCGGATGCATGTGTGGCTCATAACTTCATCCTCAAGTCTAGATTAAAAAGTTAGAATATCTAACTTGCTCAGGTAATAGATCTGATCTATTAACTTCATACCTGTATTTGATGTAGTATAGATCTAGGTTGATTTGATCAACCTTTTCTTTCTTATTTGATTTTAATTTTTGATTTAATATCATACCTTGATCATATAATAGATCTAAGATCTATGTATTTTCATATTTATTTAAATAAATATTTAATTTACTAAGTCTTCTACTACATGATCTTGAAAAAGTTTCAAGATCTATCCATGAAACCCTAGATCTGGTTCCTTCAATTGGTATCAGAGCCTAGATTCTTGTTACATAATTTTTATGTATGTTTAGATTATTTCTTAGATTAGATCTAATTTATAATATAATTATTAAATCTAAAATTAAAAAAAAAATTAGATCTCATGAACTGCCATAAGGTTGTCCTGTTGTAAGGTTTACCCCTTACAGTGAAAAAATTATCCTAATTCATGATAATCTGACTCTAATCATAAATTTATTAGATTTAACCTAATTTTATTTATAATTTAATATATTTAAAATAATTTTAGATCTAAAAATAAAATATTTTAGATTGCACGGACCATCATAAGGTTATCTTGCTATAAGGTTTACCCCTTACAGTGAATAGGTTATCCTAGTACATGCTGATCTAAAATATTAATAATAAAATTTTAGATTAGATCTAAGAGATTTCATGATCTGATTAAAAATATTTTAATCTAATTTTAATCATCATAAATATGTTAGATTTAATCTAGGAAGATTTATGATTGATTATTATTGAAACTATTTCAATTACATGAACTTATTTAGATTAGATCTAAAGTAGTTTTATGTTTATTTTACTTACATATTGATTATAAATCAAACATGCAACTTGATTGATAGAACCATATTTTAAAATATTTTATAAATATTAAAATTATTTTTGATAAGCTGAACCCCAACCCTCAGCCTAAAACTTAATAGAGAATTAAGAAGTTGATTGATTAGGATCTAGGATTGTGAATTGAAGATACTAAGGCACAAATCATAACACATTAGGTTAAATGGGTTAGTGGAGATTAGGTCCATTAATTGGGTTAGACCTAGGGTTAGATTAAAGAATGGACTTAATTAAAGAATTGACTAAATCTAATCAATTATTATCTTAGATTAGATCAAGGATTCTCTAGATTAATTTCAATAGTTATAGTTGGTTAAGTCCATATCTTTAACAAGACCCAAGATGGACTTGATTCTTAGCTACGCAGTCTAGCGCGAACTATTAGGTTGATCTAATTGAAACTAAATAAATCAGTTGATATCTAAGATAAACCAGATCGATGGTTTTTAATTGGCAGCCCGCTTATCTAGCCATTTCTAATGGTGTCTAAGGCAAGCTTTGGCAGACCCTCCCATCGATCGAACTTACCTGGCCTTTTGGTGAGATTATGTTTTGATTGAATCACTTGACTATTCGAGCTAACCCATGTTAGCTAGGTAAATTAGTGTGACTGATATAGGTTCTCCTAGACCAGCCTATTAGTGGTCTCCCTTAAGCTGACTTGGTGAAGCCAGTGGGATGATCATGACAAGATGGTTAATCTGACCTACTCACTTCTATAAATAAATCTTCTAAAATTATTAGATCCCTAAAATGAAATAGTTATATGATAACTGAATCATAGCCTCTCATTAAAGTGGATGATAATGGGTCCATTAGTTGGATAATCATTGAAGGCCCAAAGGCCTGGTGCTTATCGGTTGATTGAATTATCACTCATTATATGATCTCTTTGATACATCTTTCTAAATGATGGTCAAGTGGGCCAACCAAAGTTGGATCTGATCATTCATTGGTTAGATGGGCTAAGTATGATCATATTAATGGTTGGACCTAACTGGATCCTTTTTTGAGAAGGCCAAAGCCAACTGATCAAGGGTTGGGGCAAAATTTAATTACTAAAAATTATTTAGAAAAATAATTGATTATGAACCTACACTTAGATGTACATGGTTTGGCTAACCAAAGTTGGGCTCATGTGCAGTCTATGTGGATTCTAGTATCCACTAAGAAATTAGGATAATTCTTCAAATTGGAGGTAGAGGCCACCAATTTGAATAAAATAGTAGGAGAAATCTTTTGATTAAAATTCAAATCTTTAGGTTTAATGAATCAATTAGTAATTAAGTTTTGGTTTTTCTTTGTGCAGAGATGGCCACTTTCCTATCACTCCAATCATTATTGGACAATGATAAGTTGGTGGGATCCAACTTTGGCCACTTTTCTATCACTCCGATCATTATTGGACAATGATAAGTTGATAGAATCCAACTTTGGTAGCTGGTATCGAGTGTTAAAGATTATCCTGGAGCATGATTATCTTGGACCATGAACGGATCCTATCTATGCTAATGGATCCTGCACCTGAGGAGCCAGCTACTAATGCATATGAAATAGTCAGAGACACTTGTTAGAAGTGGCTCAATGACCGAACCATGGTGCACTACATTATGTTGGCTATGATGAGCGATGAATTCTGTCACAAGTTTGAGATAGCTCAGCCAAATGAAATACTCCAAGTGTCGGAAGATTCTTTTGGTACACTCGATGACATTGAGAGGCACAAGACTAGTTATGCCATCTTCAATGCCAAAATATGGGATGGAGCCTCTGTCACTGATCATGTACTGTACATGATTGAGCTGATAGAGCGCTTGAGCAAACTCAGCTTTTCCTTGCATGAACAACTTGGGAAAGATGCAATATCGAACTCGCTGCCAAAGTCCTATCTCCCTTTTCTTACTCATTATAGAATGACAAAGCCTGAAGTAAGCTACCATGGCTTACTGAGGTTACTTCAAAACTTTGAGAAGGATCACCAGCTCCATAAAAAGTTGGTGAACTTAGTGGAAGGTTCATCTTCTAGTTCTTGACCCTTTAGAAAAGGAAAGAAGAACAAGAAGAAGAAAATAATGAAGGTGCAAGTTCAGACTGGGACATCAGTGCAGGACCAGACCGAAAAGATCAAGCCTAATAAGAGTCAAGTTTAATGCTTCTTTTGCAAGAAGTAGGGGCACTGAAAGAGGAACTATCCTCAGCACATTGCCTCCCTGGATCCGAACAGGTAGAGAAAGAAGCAAGCTATTGCTGAACAAGGTATTTATATGATAACTTCTTGCAATTTCTCTATTTGTGATATTACTGACTGAAAATTGGATACCGATAACTTACCATATTTGCAATTCATTGTAGGAGTTGCATGTCAGTAGAAGATTCGAGCAAGGCGAGAGATTCCTGAACGTTGGAGATGGAAGATCAGTTTTAGTTCTAGATTTAGAAATTTTGAAATTTGTATTAGAATCTCATACAATTTTTCTTAGTGATTATCATTTTTGTTCTAGTTTCTTTTTAAATATCATTTCTGTAGGCTTTTTGGCCATGAACAATTATGAAATTTCAATAAAAAAATGAGTTTGTAATGACATTATGAATGGTGTTACTGCTTTCAATGGATAATTGAACAATAGTATATATATGTTATCATAATCAATTAATGTAATCTATTCTACTGGTAAGCACCATAGATTAGATAGTGTATCAAATATCTACTATGGCACTGTAGACTAGATCATATAAACAAGAACACGATAAATAGGTTGACTTAAGAGGGATTCCTCAAAGTCAATGATTATGAATCACTTCCAATCTGTGAGTTCTGTCTTCTTGGTAAAATGACCAAGTCACTTTTTATTGAAAAAGGTGAGAGAGCCAATAAGCTCTTAGGTCTAGTACATACTGATGTATGTGGACCAATGAGCACAAGTGCTAGAGGTGGATATGTCTATTTTATCACTTTCATAGATGATCTATTCAGATATGAATATGTCTATCTGATGAAACATAAGTTGGATTATTTTGAAATATGCAAATGATTCTGAAGTGAAGTAGAAAAATAAACTGAGAAGAGTATTAAAATTCTTCGGTATTGATAAGTGGTAAAAATATACTAATAAAAGTATTAAATTATAAAATAAATTAATTTTTTTCTTTAGAAATTGATATTTTTATTAATTTTATGTAGGAAAGAAGGCCACCAATGTAAAGATCTTATTTTTTTGGTTCAGATGAAATAAATTTCAGGCAAAATGGACTTCAAACGAGCCCAAAATTGAATTTCAAAAAAAAAAAAATTGGTTCGATTCAAACTGGTTTAGAAAACCAGCTTAGCAGATCGTTCGGTTCGATCACATCAGCAGACCGACCCGCTGATGTAGCGCTGATGGTAGGCTGATGTCAGCATTTTTCACGGCGCATGGTGGACCGACTTGAGGGCATTTCGAGAATTTCACATGAAGAAGCATGCTCCGATCGGCTGAAGAATGCGGCGGTCCATACAACACTGGGCTCGTGCATGGTCTACAAAGGATAATTTGGAAATTTTGTCTGATCCAACAAGCGCCTTTCATTGAGATTGGATCGGACGGTTGAAAAGAATGCGCTGACGAACGGCATCCACAGCTCTCGATCGAGATCCAACGATTGAGATTCATCCTGACATTAAACTAAGATCAGAAGCCTTCTTTTTTGCATAATTGGACAGCCTAGATTCAATCCAACGCTTGATCCAATGGCTGGCATGAATTTTGACTTGATCTGGGATATTTTAAAAGATTTTAAATGATTTTTGAACCGTTTGATCAACATCCAATGGTCAGAATCATCTAGATCCTAATTTGAGTTGTTTTGAGAGTCTTAAACCTAATTTCTAAAGGATTTTGGGGAAGAATCAATTTCTTAGCCTATAAAACCTACTGTTGCTGAAGCAAAAAAAAAAGGAAGAAAAGTAAGAGAGAAAAAGAGAAAAAGGGAGAGAGTCAGGGAAATAAAAAAAAAAAGAGAAAAGAGAGGAGAGAGGTAGAAAAATAAGAAAGATTTGTGAGAGAAAGAAAAGGGTTTTTCTTTCGATAATCAAGACATCGATCAACGAGCTTTTTCTTCTTTACCAAGTTCTCCACACCAAGAGCGACGGACAATCAATTTCAATAATCAAATAGTCTAAGTTTTTTAAAAACTTTTTATTTTATTTACTATTTTTGAACTTACTATCATGAACTAAATTTTTTTTTACTAAGGCTATAGTGTAGCCACTCTTTTGATACAATATTCAGTATGATTTATTTTTAATTTTAAATTTTATTCATGAGGAGTATATAAATCTGATCTTAATGCTCTTAGATTACTGACCATCTTCTAATTGATCTGATGAACATAGATGTTACGAACCAAGTACATCTATGTTATTGCTTCTTGATTATATACCTTGTATTATGAATCAAATTAGAATTCATATGCATGCAGGAATTTTAGTGCGCTTTGGATGCAGCGTATTTTAATTAGAGGGTTTCACAAAACTTAATGCATTAATATTTATTTAAATTACACCTGGACCAAAGGATAATTAATAAATATTGATAGTTTTGCTATGCCTGGACCAAAGGATAGTGAATAAATTAGGAGACTCCACCGTCACATGAAATAAAATTAATCTAATAACCTGAATATTGTATTGACTGAGTTGGTGAACCGATTGCCTTAGTAACACATTGCTCTTGAGTTTAAAATCCTAATAATTACACTCTCTCTATTTTCTTAAAATTTTTAATTATTTCTTTATTTTATTCTTTAATTTCTTATTCTCATAAATCGGATCTTCTAAATAAAGCATAGGAAAGAGCTTTTCAGTACTTATTTTTCAATCCTCTAGGGACGATACTCTACTCATTCACTTTATTACTTGATCGACTGGTGCACTTGCCATAGCTATAAATTAGCATGCATCAAGTTTTTGGCACCGTTGTCGGGGATTGTGTCTAAAACAATATTAAAATTTTGATCCTAGCTTTACTTTAGAAATTTATTTTTAATTTTTATTATTTAAAAAAAAAAAAATTATTCAGTGCATGACACGTACTGGACATAGTAACTTACTATCTTTAGATCCAGAAATTGAAAGGACCATTAGAAGACTACAACAAGAAAGAAACATGGCAGCTGAAGATCCTAACGACATCAATCTAGGATTGGATATGGCGATCGAAGGACAGCATGAAGCTATTCGACCAGTACATCATCCATTAAATGATTACATCACACCATCTATAGCCGATGCAGCTTCGAGCATCAGGAGACTGCCTGTACGAGCAAACAACTTCGAAATAAAATCGGCGATGATCCAGATGATTCAATCAACTATCCAATTCAGTGGACACGTGCATGATGATCCAAATGCCCATATTTCTAACTTTCTTGAACTTTGTGATACTTTTAAAATTAATGGGGTGTCGGATGATGCTATTAGATTAAGGTTATTTCCTTTCTCTTTATGGGACAAAGCTAAAAGTTGGCTTCATTCTCTTCCTGCAGGTTCTATCACAACTTGGGATGTCCTAGCCCAAAAATTCTTAGCCAAGTACTTTCCACCTTCCAAGACTGCCAAGATGCGCAACGATATCACTTCTTTTATGCAGATGGACATGGAGACACTATATGAGGCTTGGGAGCATTTCAAGGAATACTGCTGAGGAGATGTCCACATCATCAACTACCCGTATGGCTTCAGGTACAAACTTTCTATAATGGTTTATCTCCTACTAATCATTCTATGATTGATGCAGCAGTAGGAGGAACCATTAATCAAAAAATGGAGGAAGAAGCCTTCGATCTGATCGATGAGATGGCATCAAATAGCTATCAGTGGCAGACAGAATGCATGATGCCAAAAAGACTAGCAGCTGTGTAGGGAGTAGATTGCGTGCCAACCTTACTAGCTGAAATTGCAGCCCTTAGAGCCAAAGTCAACAACTTGAAGGGAACAGCTATGCATGTTCAGAGCATCACCTGTGACCTATGTGGAGGAGGACACGATACGAGCAATTGCCAGATAGGTAATCCTTTTGCTAAAACAACTGATACAGCTAATTATGTTGGTAATTTTTTTAGGCCGCAACAAAACAATCCCTACTCCAACACATACAATCAAGGGTGGAGGCAGCACCCAAATTTCTCATGGAGCAATCAAAATGCAGCACAACAGCCACCCCCGGGATTCCAAGTACCTAAAAAGAAGTCCAACATGGAAGAGCTGATGGTCAAATTTATGCAAAACCAAGAAGCAACTATAAAAAATTTGGAAGCCAAACTTAGCAGGACCAAGCAGCAGCAATTCGAAACTTGGAGATGCAAATAGGTCAAATGGCTAAGATAATCTCCGAGAGACCTCAGGGATCCTTGCCCAGCAACACGGAGACCAATCCAAGGGAGCAAGTCAATGCTATCACCCTAAGAAGTGGTACAAAGCTGGAGGAGCCACATCAGAAGAAAGAGACTGAAGAGCCAACTACAAATAAGGAAACCATCAACTAAAATTCGTCAGTCACCAAAACAACCAGCAGATGGATGGTCTCCAGGTATACGGTTTGCTGATCCAAATGTGAAGCCCTACGTACTACCACTACCATTCCCAGAGAGACAAATACAGCATCCAGATAAGGAAATTTTCTAACTTTTTCAAAATATTAAAGAATTTACATATTAATATTTCTTTTGTAGATGCTATTACTCAAATGCCCAGGTATGCCAAGTTTCTCAAAGAAATCCTAACAAATAAGAAAAAGCTGAAGGAGCATGAGAGAATAAATTTGAATGAAGAATGCTCAGCAATACTTCAAAATAAATTACCACAGAAGCTAAAAGATCCAGGGAGTTTTACTATCCCTTGCATTATTGGTGATTGTAGTTTTGATAAAGTTTTATGTGATTTAGGAGCAAGTATTAATCTCATGCCTTTTTCTATTTTCAGGAAAGCTGGGTCTAGGAGAACCAAAGCCTACCACTATTACTCTTCAATTAGCCGACAGATCCATTAAATATCCAAGAGGTATAGTGGAGGATGTCTTGGTAAAGGTAAACAAGTTTATTTTTCCTGTTGATTTTATTGTTCTTGATATGAAAGAAGATTATGATGTACCCCTTATTTTAGGGAGACCCTTTTTAGCTACTGGAGGAGCTTTAATAGATGTTCAACAAGAAAAATTAATTCTTAGAGTCCAAGATGAACAAGTTACTTTTAATATTTTCAAAGATACTAAACATCCTGATGATAATCAAACTTATTTTCTAATTGATATTATTGACAATTCAGTATATGAGAATTCTGTAGAAAATAGGTTTGAGACTATAAAAGCTAGCAATGTCAAATTGAAAGAGGACTCGATCAAACATGAAAGTATTCCAATTGAAGTGGCACCAGATTGATCCACTTTAGAATTCAAAGAAAGTCAAGCTGAAGACTATAAATCAGAACTACTAGATAGGTTGTTTCTTTTCTTTTTAGTTTTGATCATTTTTTTTTTTTTTATTTTTTAGTAATTTATTGTTGCTCTTTTACTGCTTTGGTGTGTATTTTCAATTTTGCAGAAAAAAATCAATGAGAGCTCAAGCAAAATTTCAAAGCTCCAAAGAACCAGACTGAACCAAATCAGGTGTATTCCTTCCTATCCTTTATTGCACCCTTTATTTTTCTTTCTCCTTTAAGACAATGTAGAATAAGTTAAAATAAAAAAAAAAAAAAATCATGTGTCAAGAAGAAAATCTTGAGCAAGATAGACTGGATAAGTGATAAAAGATAGAATTATTTGCTAATGAATGTAACGAGTTAAAGAAGTAGATTAGTTGGTCAACTTTTAGCAGCCTACTTAGGTCATTAAAAGACTATTAGCACTTCTAATTGCACATGCACACTAACAAGGCAAAGTAGGTATTGATTATAAGGCCAACTGAGGATTTCATTATTATTTGAAAATTGGTAGTAATATACTTCTATCAAAAAGAATTTGAATTTTAAAAGGAAAGGCTACTGCCTAAAAAATAAAGTGCAAAGATCCGAGAATATGTGGATTGGCCAAAGCCCTAGTAATTGGTCTCTACACCTAGGTCAAGTATGGAAATTTTACGTAAAATGGTGAAGGTAATGGGCCAGGAATGCCCGCTTTCAGCAAAGTTAAAAAAAAAAAAAAAGGGTAGTGTGAAAAGCTACCTTAATTCATGAGTATAAATTGGAGAATTTTTATAGAAAATACCCAAAATAGGTGATAAGACGAGGAATACTTTTGTTTCTTTTATTATACTGAAATGCTAAAAGTTAGCCATCCATGAACACAAGTGCTATAGGTCTTTGATGTCTCTTAAGGATATTTTTAAATTATTTGACTGAGAAATTTGCTTCTGAAGCTGCAATGCTTTAATTAGCAGTATTTTCTAAATTTTTTGCCTTTTAGTCCCCCCAGATTTTATCTTTGTGATGATATCTTAATTGAACATGTATTAAATAAAACATTGCTAAGGGATTTAGCAAATGACTAAGTTGGGGATGTGATAAGTGGTAAAAATATACAAAAAAATATTAAATTATAAAATAATTAATCTATTTCTTTAGAAATTGATAACTTTTATTAATCTTATGTAGGAAAGAAGGCCACAATATGAAGATTTTATTTTTCTGTTTAGATGAATAATTTTTAGGCAAAACGAACTTCAAAACGAGCCAAAATTGAAATTTCAAAAAAAAAAATGAGTCTCGATTCAAATCGGTTCAGAAAACTGGCTCAAATCAGACCATGGGTCGCCATCAACAGACCAATCCCACTGATGCAGGCTGAGGTAGGTCTGATGTCAGCATTTTTCCGAGTGCATGGTGACCGATTGAGGGCATTTCGAGAATTTCACATGAAGAAGCGCGCTCTGATTGGCTGAAGAATGCGCGGTCCATCAACCACTGGCTCACGCATGGTATTAGAAGGATATTTGGAATTTTGTTTGATCCAACGGAGCCCTTTCACTGAGATTTGATCAGACGGTCGAAAAGAATCGCGCTGACGAACGGCATCCGCAGCTCCCGATCGAGATCCAACGGCTGAGATTCATCCTAACATTAAACTAAGATCAGAAGCCTTCTTTTTTGCACAATCGAATGGCCCTAGATTCAATCCAACGTTTGATCCAAAGGCTGGCATGAATTTCAACTTGATCTGGAATATTTTAAAGGATTTTTAAGTGATTTTTGAACTTTTGATCACATCCACGGTCAGAATCATCTAGATCCTAATTTGAGTTGTTTTGGGAGGTCTATAACCTAATTTCTAAGGATTTTGGGAAAGAATCGATCATTTCTTACCTAATAACACTGCTGTTGTCGAAGAAAAAAAAGGAAGAGAAGTAAGAGAGAAAAAGAGAAAAAGGGAGAGAGTCCAGGGAAATAAAAAAAAAAAAAAGAGAAAAAAAAGAAGAGAGATAGAATAAGAAGATTTTGTGAGAAAAGAAAAGGATTTTTCTTTCCGACAATCAAGACATCGATCAACGACTTCTTCTCTTCACAAAGTTCTCCACTAAGAGCGACGGACAATCAATTTAGCAATCAAATAGTTAATTTTCTTTTTATACTTTTTATTTATTTACTATTTTTGAACTTACTATCATGAACTAAATTTTTTTTACTAAGGCTAAGGTGTAGCCACTTTTTGATGAAATAATTCGGTTGATTTATTTTTAATTTTAATTTTATTTCATGAGGAGTATATAATCTGATCTTAATGCTTTAGATTACTGCCATCTTCTTAATTGATCTGATGAACATAGATGTTAGGACCAAAGTACATCTATGTTATTGCTTCTTGATTATATATTGTATTATGAATCCAATTAGAATTCATATGCATAGAGATTTTAGTGCTTTGGACGCAGCTATTTTAATTAGAAGGTTTTACAAAACTTAATGCATTAATATTTATTTAAATTACCCTGGATCAAAGGATAATTAATAAATATTGATAGTTTTGCTATGCCTGGACCAAAAGGTAAGTGAATAAATTGGAGACTCCACATTCACATGAATAAAAATTAATCTAGTAACTTGTAATATTGTAAATTGACTGAGTTGTGAACTGATTGCCTTAGTAACAATTGCTCTTGAGTTTAAAACCCTAATAATTACACTCTCTCTATTTATTAAAATTTTAATTATTTTTTTATTTATTCTTTTAATTTCTTATTCTATAAATCGGTCTTCTAATAAAGCATAGAAAGAGCTTTTTCAGTACCTTATTTTCCAATCCTAGGACGATACTCTCACTCATTACTTTATTACTTGATCGACTGGGCACTTACCATAGCTATAATTAGCATGCCATCAGGTCCTGACCGGGAGGAAGATATCTTTCTGATGAGTTTCTCATAAAATCTAGAGAGAATGAGATTCTCTCCACCCATGGACACCTCTTAGAACTGAAGGGAAATCCTGATTTCCCGGTCCAGGTTCGTCCAGATCTGATTAGATCAAGAGATATATTTCAAAAATTTTCTCTTGACCTTAATCAGATCTTGATATGTTTCAGATCTGATTCTTATTATTTTAATAAATAAAATAAAATAAGATAAATTAAATCAAATTTAATTTACCTGATTTGGGTAATCCTATTACCCTGTAGATGATCCTGATTGCAGCGGAAGGTTCTGGATCTTAGCCACGCAAGCGCCTGGCCTCTACCGGTATCCACTCGGGTTGGATCTGGAGAACCTCTTCTTCTCTATCACACCTCCAAAAATCAGATCTGGATCTGATCTGGAGGATCTTCAAAACTCTTTTGAAGATCTGCAGTCGTCCTTTTGCAGCAGCGCAGCCTTCTTGCTTTTGATCGCCTTTCCTTGATCTGAATCGCACCAAACTAAGTCCAAAACACTTTTGGACGTGGAGAGCAAGGGGAGAAGAGAGTATGGCATGGAGAAGGAGGGGAGAGGCAGCCTTGGACGTGGGAAATCTCTTTCAATAAGACTTTGACTTGGAATTAGGGTTGGGCGCAGGGTCTTATTTATAGACCTAAGCTTGTGATCCAACTCCTTCTTCCTCTCAACCAATCACAACCCTTTGTGAAATCAGATCTAAATCTGATTGGTTGAAAAAGAGACCCCTGGATTCCTCCTTAGAGGGCGCCTAAGACCAGTCAAACTGGATTCTTAGTAGAACTCTAATTGGAATCCTAAAGGGAGGTGGAGTCCTTGTCCAACAAGGACTCCTAGGCGCCTCCTACTTGGGCTCACGCCACCCTTGGCGTGCGCCCTTCTCCTTGCCAGGTTCTGGCAGGGGGACAAGGCCCCCACCAGCTCTCCAATAGGTGCATGACATGTGGTCAAAAGTCAAAGGGTCAATGGTCAACGTTTGACCAGTCAAAGGTAGACTTTTGACCAAAGTCAAAGAACAAGAAATGGCAGGTGACCAAAAATGGCAGGTAATGTCTTACAAATAAGACAACCTATTCTGACTTGGACAACCTCCAGTCAGACCATATGAAGGCCTCTGATTGAGCACAAACTCCTTTGGCTCAGTCAGGACAACTTATTTATGATAGTAAAAGAAGAACGTTAGGTTCAATCGAGTGCTAGCACGATTTCCTTGAACCTAATTGAATCTCATTCAGATCAATTGAACTAGATCAGTTCAATTGATGATCACCAGATTCAAACCCTTGTTTGTGTGACCCAGTTAGGTTCAGTTCTGTATGGTAATGGGATATGTCATGATCTCTATCATAGACATCATCGAAACTCCTTTCGATGGATCAGAACTCTTCTGATTCGAACAGCTAGAATGATCGATCATCTAAATCATTCTAATTGCTCCCAAAATCCACCAGTGACACCTAGCAGTATATGGTGGCAACCCATCAGAGCTGAATGCGAACCTCTTGGTGCAGCTACCTGTGTGATTCAAGTTCTTCTATCTTGAGCCCCGATCAGATTAGGGTTAAGGTGAACTCGTCAAACCCTAGTCTCTGTCATATGATGTAATCATTCGATTCGAGTCCAATGTGAAAATCTAAATAGAAACTCTTTCTATTATTTCACTCTACCATGGCCATGGATTTCTGGACTTGATTCTCATGATCATCATAGGGCTACTCCTCTACCACCGAGGTAGATAGATCCCATCTTGATGCAATCCAGTTCCTACAATGAACATGCTATAGCCAACATACACCTCAGGGTTCCATATGGCTAGGAGACCGAGTAATGGTGTAGTCAAACTATAACACCCTCAAGGTGAACTGCCGATGCATCTCAGGTCAAAGAACCAGACACACTACTGCAGCATCGAGTCAGTCATTGACGAGAAGGTAGACTCCCTAATGACTACTCGAGGTGGTCACGCTCAGTGCCCTCGTTCTCTAACGAGTACCTGTACTCTCGCTCCGGTGTCTCCACACCGTAGACTCAAGACTCATCTACTAAAGAGAAGCGATCGTACACCAACCTTCCGGATCAATCACCATCCTCGTGATGATCCTATGGTCGGGAGCTGTTTATGAGTTAATAATGATTATTCATGTCTTAAATTTTCAACTCTTGAAAATATGAATTATCATTACCATTAACTCAAAGGATGTATCACAGACACTAAATACACATGTGTGATAGAAAATAACCCATTTCATTAATTATAGTCAAAATTATAATTTTGCCCCTAGAAGTGTATTACAAGTGTCAGCCAATTCTGGCTTCTAGGGCACATATATCTAACAATCTCCCACTTGTCCTAAAGCCAATTGGCTACAAGTCTAAGTCCCATCTTCTCAAGGTGGGCTTCGATCTTCTGCTGGCCCAACGGCTTTGTAAGTGGGTCTGCCACATTATCTGTGGAGTTGACTCTCTTGACCTCAACGTAACCTTTCTCAAGGTAATCGCGGATGAGATGATATCGCCGCTATCACCGTTTGCTATGGAACTCTTCCAGCACAAACAGTCTGCCAGATATATATTCTGTCGACTTTCGATCATCTATACACAAACAGACTCGGACATCATCTATATCGAAGTCCGAGTCTGTGTATCCCTGGAACTTGGAGTTCTCCATTACCAAAGACCAACATCATATCCTTAGTTCTTCTCAAGTACTTAAGGATACATTTCACAGAAGTCCAGTGTTCTTCACCTGGATTTGACTGATATCTGCTTGTGACACTCACAGCATGGGCTATATCAGGTCGTGTACATAGCATGGCATACATGAGGCTCCCTATTGCAGAAGCATAAGGGATCTTGCTCATGCGTTCTATTTCCTCAGGTGTGCTGGGGCACATCTTCTTGGAAAGATGAATACCATGTCTGAAGGGTATTAATCCCCTCTTAGAGTTTTCCATACTAAACCTCTTTAGTACTTCCTCTATGTACATCTTCTGTGAAAGTCCTAGCATCCTATTCGGTCTATCCCTATAGACCTTAATTCCTAGAATAAAGGATGCTTCACCTAGGTCTTTCATGGAGAATTCCTTAGGACAACCACATCTTGACTGATGTCAACATGGGAATATCATTCCCAATAAGGAGGATGTCATCCACGTACAATACGAGGAAGACAACAGCGCTCCCACTGACCCTTTTGAAAACACATGGTTCCTCTTCATTTTTGATGAAACCAAACTTTTTGATCACATCATTGAAACGAGTGTTCCAGCTCCGAGATGCTTGCTTAAGTCCATATATGGACCTTTGCAGCTTGCAAACCTTGTGATCAGTATCACTGGATGTGAAACCTAGCGGCTGTTCCATATAGATATCTTCCTCAAGATATCCATTTAGGAATGCCGTTTTCACGTCCATTTGCCATATTTCATAATCGAAATAGGCTGCAACAGCAAGCAATGTGCGGATGGATTTTAGCATAGCTACCGGGGAAAAGGTATCCTGATAGTCAATGCCTTCACGTTGACTATAACCTTTTGCCACCAGTCTAGCCTTGAATGTCTCCACATTCCCATCTGCACCAATCTTTCTCTTGAAGATCCATTTACACCCAATAGGTACTATACCTTCTGGTGGATCTACCAAGGTCCAGACTTGGTTTGAGTGCATCGAGTCGATCTCTGACTTCATTGCCTCAAGCCATTTCTCGGAGTCGATATCTGATATCGCCTCGTTGTAGGTTTTGGGATCATCACCATGAGCACCATTACCTATGAGGAACATTTCCTCTACATCCTCTGAAATAATACCTAAGTATCTTTCAGGGGGACGGGAAACTCTTTCCGATCTACGAGGTGGAGGAGGTAGTGTTCTTATTGGCTCAACCTGATTTGGTTCCACTTGGTCCTTAGCTCTTTCTGCTTGTGAGACTTTCTCATCAAGCTTAATCTGCTTTCCAATGCCACTATCTTGAATAAACTATTTTTCAAGAAATATGGCATGTCGACTCACAATCACATTGTGGTCTTCTGGAATGTAGAAATAGTATCCTAATGACTCTTTAGGATATCCTATGAATCGAGCTCTAAAGGACCTAAACTCTAACTTGTCCGCTTGTTGTCTTTTGACATAAGCCGGACAACCCCAAATTCTGAGATGACTCAGACTTGGTTTCTTACCGTGCCATATCTCATACGGTGTGGTAGGAACGGTTTTAGAGGGAACCCTATTCAGTAAATAGATTGAAGTTAATAATGAATGTCCCCAAAGAAAATCTGGGAGGTCTGTGAAGCTCATCATGGATCGAACCATATCCAATAGAGTCCGATTTCTCCGTTCTGAAACCCCGTTGAGTTGAGGTGTTCCTGGTGGAGTCCATTGAGAGACTATGCCATTTTCCTTAAGATAGTCTAGGAATTCCCGGCTAAGGTATTCACCTCCTCGATCTGATCGAAGAACCTTAATGGGTTTTCCAGTTTGTTTTTCTACTTCATGTCTGAATTCTTTGAACTTTTCAAAAGGCTTCAGACTTATGTCTCATAAGATACACATACCCATACCTAGACAGATCATCGGTAAAGGTAATGAAGTAGACAAAATTGCCTCTAGCCGGCACATCGAATGGGCCGCACACATCAGTATGTACTAGGGCAAGGAGATCTGTGGCCCTCTCCCCATGTCCAACAAAAGGGAGTTTAGTCATTTTGCCTTGAAGACAAGATTCACAAGTTGGATATGACTCAAAAGTCAATGGACTCAATAGCCCATTTTTCTCCAATTTGTTAATCCTATCTTCTGCTATATGACCTAATCTCAGGTGCCATAGATATCTGTCGTTTGGACTATCCCTAGGTCGTTTGGCATTCACGTTTTGCTCGATAGTTAAAACAGGTACATCAATATGCAACTGATAAAGACCATTAACAAGGAAACCATTTGCAATTTTATTTCTTTCATAAAGAATGTTACAATGGTCCTTAAAGAAGGTGATCACATAACCTTCTTGTGCTAAGCATGAAACAGAAATCAAATTCCTGCTAGCTGCAGGCACATAATAACAGTCTTTTAAAACTAAGTCTAAACCAGATGGTAATCGCAGAGGGTATGTTCCCACGGCTACTGCAGCAACTCTTGCTCCATTACCGACGCGTAGGATCATGTCTCCATCCCTCAGCCTCCTGCTATCCTCAAGACCCTGCATAGAAGTGCACAGATGAGCACTAGAACCAGAGTCAAGCACCCAACTGGATGCAGAAGAAACCGTAAGGTTAGACTCAATAACGAGCATACCTCCAGAAGGACCTTCCTTCTTGTTCTTTAGGGTGGCCAGGTAAGTAGGGCAGTTCCGCTTCCAATGGCCGTCGCTGTTGCAATGGAAACACTTTCCTTTGCCATCGACCTTCTTCTTCGGTTCTGCCTTCTTCTTCTTTGATCCTTCTACCTTTTGCTTTTTCACAGACTTCTTTTTCTTTCCATAAGACTTTCTTTTGGAAGAAGTCCGTTCCATAGCAAGAACTGAGCCTTTAGAACCTTTCATAGAAAGCTCAGCGGTAACCAGCATATTCATCAACTCGGCCAAGGAATTCTTGAAGTTTATGCATGTGGTAATTCATGATGAATTGCCCATATGCATCAGTCAAGGATTGCAGAATAATATCGTTCTGCAAGTCCAAGTCCAACTTCACACCGAGCTTCTCAAGCTCTTCCATGTCCTTGATCATTGTCAGACAGTGATCTTGGACTGACTGCCCATCACGCATCTTAGCCTTAAAAAGTCATTTCGTGACTTGATATTTGGCTGCGCGACTCTGTTCACCAAACATCTCCTGCAGGTGAGCCAACATTTGGCGAGCAGTCCCGATATCTTCATGTTGGCGCTGGAGCTCATCAGACATCGAGCCCAACATGTAGTATCTGGCCTTATTGTCTTCGTCAATCCATTTTTCCAGAGACGCTCTCTGTTCAGTGGATGGACGAGCTGGTAAGGTGGGAGGGTCCTGGTCCAAAACATGTGTTAACTTCTCTGAACCCAAAACAATTTTGTAGTTCCTGAGCCAATCTTTATAATTGGGTCCAGTCAGTCTATGTGTGTCTAGGATACGTGCCAGTGGGTTGGACGCAGACATTTTCCTGTAGAGAGTCAAAGATTCTAGTTAGATACTGTAATTTTGACTTGACCAATTTGTTTAGGGATTTTATTTTTAAACAAATTAGCTCCCACTATTTTCTCGGATCCCTACACTCCCTCTGTAGAGATGCGAAAATCTCCGCGATTGATGATTTCTAGTGGGTGGTGCGGTCTCACCAACTGACTCATCACCTCACCTAACAGTTATTGGTGATGGGTTAGCCAATGAGTGAACAACTCTTGTTCAATGATTCTCTAATCATGGTGCACCCAAACTTGGTCTCTAATTCATGAATCTCACCGTATCCGGAATATTGATCCACTCCTTAGTTAAGTCAGACCCACCATTTGCATAGACTGGGTTCCTAATTGGGTCTCTCACCGTATCCGGAATATTGAGCCCAACTCATCCTCCAGCCCATAGCATCCAATGCCTAATAGACATGGTTGCGTCTTCCCGGTGCAACTGAGCCACTGTATCCAGCCGAGAACAATCAACCCCGGGAAGGGCCCGCACGTCTACAATGGTGGAAGACCTCGGACTTAATCTTTTCTTAGGGAGAATTGATTCAGGTCTCATTAAACTAGACTTGGCTTAGTCATAACAATTATGACTAACCTAGTGGCATGGGTCAGCTCGGATTATTGACCACCTCAGATCAGAACTGTGTCAACAGATATGGCCAGGTAAGTGAGACCGGTGGAAGGAATATGCCGTTAACTCGCACAAGAACGCATTCAGGTCGAGTAGCTTCCAATTAAAAACCAGTCGGTCGTCTGTGCCAAACTTACCTTAGACACCAAATTGTTGAGTCAGAACCAATTGGGTTAGCCTACAATCCAGACTCTAACCTCTGAGCCTAATTAGGTCTTGCTTGATCGTGACTCGATCTTGACCCAGACTTAATCCTATTAGGCTGGTCAATTTAAGCATTGTTGATCCCATCTAACCAACTCTTGATTCGGTTTGATCAACCGCTTAGACCTAATTGAGCTACCCAAGCCCGAACCCAGTATTATGAATATGTCTTAGATCTGAAATTCTCAATTTTAGACCTAATTAATATTCCATAAACTTAATTCTTAATTAAGTTGGGTTCATAAACAAAATATGCACAATAAATCCTAGGGTTTCAGGATCTAGGGTTTTGCAGAAAGTAAGTTTTGGGTTTCTGATTAAGGACGAACACGCAGCACCCCTACACGTCATAAGAACACCCCATCGAATGGGAAGAGAGGGCCTTTAAACCCTTCTTCGTTCTTATGACCGGACGGCCAAGAGGAACGCCTTAATCAGGAACATGTAAATCTACAAAACAGTTATAGATCTATATCATATATCTCATATACAAATTTAGATCTAATCAAGGCATATTTTGCATACATCTCATGTATCAAATCATGCATGTTTTCAGATCTAAATTATCACATAATAATCTAAAAAATTAGATTTAAATTGATCTAATCAAAATAAATTCTAATCTAGACAATTATGTAGAACTATTCTACAACTAGTCTAGTCATGCATCTATCATATCTCATATGATATTTAAAATTAAATAATTTTTATTTGCTGTTTATCAGATGTTATTATAACACTTATAATATCAGAAAATAGTAAATAAGAAGATCTAAAATATGATTTAATCATATTAAATCAAAGACATGCAAAACTATTCTATAGAACTATTCTATTCTAGAACTAGTCATGCATATCTTCATGTTCTTAGATCCAAATCATTTAATTTTAATTTTTCTGATTTCAGATCTGATCACATCTCATGTGACATCTGAAATCACATTATTTTTAATTAAAATAAAATTAAAATCAGATCTAAACAATTTTAGAACCATGGCTCTGATACCAGTTGAAGGGAAATCCTGATTTCCCGGTCCAGGTTCGTCCAGATCTGATTAGATCAAGAGATATATTTCAAAAATTTTCTCTTGATCTTAATCAGATCTTGATATGTTTCAGATCTGATTCTTATTATTTTAATAAATAAAATAAAATAAGATAAATTAAATCAAATTTAATTTACCTGATTTGGGTAATCCTATTACCCTGTAGATGATCCTGATTGCAGCGGAAGGTTCTGGATCTTAGCCACGCAAGCGCCTGGCCTCTACCGGTATCCACTCGGGTTGGATCTGGAGAACCTCTTCTTCTCTATCACACCTCCAAAAATCAGATCTGGATCTGATCTGGAGGATCTTCAAAACTCTTTTGAAGATCTGCAGTCGTCCTTTTGCAGCAGCGCAGCCTTCTTGCTTTTGATCGCCTTTCCTTGATCTGAATCGCACCAAACTAAGTCCAAAACACTTTTGGACGTGGAGAGCAAGGGGAGAAGAGAGTATGGCATGGAGAAGGAGGGGAGAGGCAGCCTTGGACGTGGGAAATCTCTTTCAATAAGACTTTCACTTAGGATTAGGGTTGGGCGCAGGGTCTTATTTATAGACCTCTTGTGATCCAACTCCTCTTCCTCTCAACCAATCACAACCCTTTGTGAAATCAGATCTAAATCTGATTGGTTGAAAAAGAGACCCCTGGATTCCTCCTTAGAGGGCGCCTAAGACCAGTCAAACTGGATTCTTAGTAGAACTCTGATTGGAATCCAAAAGGGAGGTGGAGTCCTTGTCCAACAAGGACTCCTAGGCGCCTCCTACTTGGGCTCACGCCACCCTTGGCGTGCGCCCTTCTCCTTGCCAGGTTCTGGCAGGGGGACAGGCCCCCACCAGCTCTCCAATAGGTGCATGACATGTGGTCAAAAGTCAAAGGGTCAATGGTCAACGTTTGACCAGTCAAAGGTAGACTTTTGACCAAAGTCAAAGAACAAGAAATGGCAGGTGACCAAAAATGGCAGGTAATGTCTTACAAATAAGACAACCTATTCTGACTTGGACAACCTCCAGTCAGACCATATGAAGGCCTCTGATTGAGCACAAACTCCTTTGGCTCAGTCAGGACAACTTATTTATGATAGTAAAAGAAGAACGTTAGGTTCAATCGAGTGCTAGCACGATTTCCTTGAACCTAATTGAATCTCATTCAGATCAATTGAACTAGATCAGTTCAATTGATGATCACCAGATTCAAACCCTTGTTTGTGTGACCCAGTTAGGTTCAGTTCTGTATGGTAATGGGATATGTCATGATCTCTATCATAGACATCATCGAAACTCCTTTCGATGGATCAGAACTCTTCTGATTCGAACAGCTAGAATGATCGATCATCTAAATCATTCTAATTGCTCCCAAAATCCACCAGTGACACCTAGCAGTATATGGTGGCAACCCATCAGAGCTGAATGCGAACCTCTTGGTGCAGCTACCTGTGTGATTCAAGTTCTTCTATCTTGAGCCCCGATCAGATTAGGGTTAAGGTGAACTCGTCAAACCCTAGTCTCTGTCATATGATGTAATCATTCGATTCGAGTCCAATGTGAAAATCTAAATAGAAACTCTTTCTATTATTTCACTCTACCATGGCCATGGATTTCTGGACTTGATTCTCATGATCATCATAGGGCTACTCCTCTACCACCGAGGTAGATAGATCCCATCTTGATGCAATCCAGTTCCTACAATGAACATGCTATAGCCAACATACACCTCAGGGTTCCATATGGCTAGGAGACCGAGTAATGGTGTAGTCAAACTATAACACCCTCAAGGTGAACTGCCGATGCATCTCAGGTCAAAGAACCAGACACACTACTGCAGCATCGAGTCAGTCATTGACGAGAAGGTAGACTCCCTAATGACTACTCGAGGTGGTCACGCTCAGTGCCCTCGTTCTCTAACGAGTACCTGTACTCTCGCTCCGGTGTCTCCACACCGTAGACTCAAGACTCATCTACTAAAGAGAAGCGATCGTACACCAACCTTCCGGATCAATCACCATCCTCGTGATGATCCTATGGTCGGGAGCTGTTTATGAGTTAATAATGATTATTCATGTCTTAAATTTTCAACTCTTGAAAATATGAATTATCATTACCATTAACTCAAAGGATGTATCACAGACACTAAATACACATGTGTGATAGAAAATAACCCATTTCATTAATTATAGTCAAAATTATAATTTTGCTCCTAGAAGTGTATTACAAGTGTCAGCCAATTCTGGCTTCTAGGGCACATATATCTAACAAGAACACCATAGCATAATGGTGCGTCTGAAAGAAGGAATCCGACTCTTTTAGATATGGTCCGATCCATGATGAAATTTTTTAGCTTGTCGATATCCGTCTGGGGATATGCACTCGAATCGACTTGTAATCTTATTAAATAGGATTCCAAGTAAGTCTATAGTTAAAACCCCATATGAGATATGGATAGAACATAAACCAGCACTTTCACACCTTAGGGTTTGTGGGTGCCTGGCTTGTGTCAAACGGTTAGTTACAAACGAACTTGGACCTAGGTCTAACAAGTGTACATTCATAGGATACCCAAAAGAGACCAAAGGATACTATTTCTACCATGCTGATGAACAAAAGGTGTTCATCAGCCTTAGGGCAACCTTTTTGGAAAAGGAATTTCTTGGTGAAGGAACTGTTGCCTCTAAGGTTGAACTTGATGAAGTTCAATAGATAGAATGTTCGATACAGAATGTTGAACCTAAGTTAGATTTGATCAAATCAGATCTGAAGCCTAGTGAACCCACATCATTAAGATAATTTGGTAGAGTACCATGCCATCCGAATAGATACTATGGATTCTTGGTCCAGGATGGTGATCCCATCAAACTCGATGAGAACGATGAGGACCCGATCACTTATATGGATGAGATGCAGAGATCCAACTCTAAGAAATGGCTAGAAGCCATGAGATCCAAAATGGATTCCATGAAGGTCAATGATGTATGGACATTAGTTGATCCACCTAAAGGGGTTAAACCCATTGGGTGTAAATGGAAATTCAAAAGGAAAATAGGCACAGATGGAAAGATGGAGATCTATAAAGTCCGTCTGGTTGCTAAGGGGTATTGTTAACATTATGGTATTGACTATGATGAGGCATTCTTCCTAGTGGCAATACTTAAATTCATTCAGATAATGCTTGCAATAGCTGCCCACCTGGACTATGAGATCTGGCAGATGGATGTGAAGATGGCTTTTCTAAATAGAGAGCTAACCGAAGAGATGTATATGATACAATCTGAGGGGTTCACATCCATAGATGAGTCCAAGATGTGCAGGCTTCAAAGATCCATTTATGGATTAAAGCAAGCATCTCGAAGTTGGAACATGCATTTTGATAAAGTGATCAAAATGTATGGCTTCGTTAAGAATGGAGAAGAATCCTACATTTACAAATGGATAAATGGTCCAGCAGTGGTATTCCTTATTTTATATGTGGATAACATTCTCTTAATCGAGAATGATATCCCTGCACTACAAGGAATAAAAGTCTGATAGTTATCACAGTTCTCTATGAAGGACTTGGATGAAGCATCCTACATCCTACGAATGAAGATCTATAAGGATAGATCTAAAAGGATGCTTGGTACGTCCCAGTCCACATACATAGAAACTATGCTAAAGAGATTCAGCATGGAGAATTCTAAAAAGGGCTATCTTTCAATAGGCCAAGAATTTCTCTCTCTAAGAAGGATTGTCCGACAACTCCTGAAGAGAGAGAGCATATGAGTAGAATTTCATATGCTTCGATAGTGGGATCTATTATGTATGCAATGATATGTACGAGACCAGACCTGACATACTCACTAGGAGTAGTGAGTAGATACTAGTCTGACCCTAGAGAAAATCACTAGAAGATGGTTAAAACCATCCTTAAGTATTTGAAAAATACTAAGGACCAATGGTTGGTGTATGGTAAGTCAGATCTGAAGCTTATGGGGTTTGCAGACTTCAGCTTTCAATCTAACCATGATGATAATAAAAGTATGTTGGGATATATCTTTACTCCAAATGGTGGAGCCATCTGCTAAAAAAATTTCAAGCAGTATATAGTGGCTGACTCTATTTACGAAGCAGAGTACATGACAGCATCAGATGCAGCAAAGAAAGCTATGTGGCTGAGGAAGTTCATCACTGAGCTCAGAGTAGCTCCCTCCATTGATGGTCCAGTCCTGCTCTACTACGACAGCACTGGCGCCATAGCTCAAGCAAAGGAACCGAAGGCACATCAGTGGACAAAGCATATTCTACCACTTTCATTTGGCCCATGAGATCATGGATCATGGTGACGTCGACCTTTAGAAGATCGACGGAAAGGAGAACCTAGCCGACTCCTTCACTAAAGCCCTAGCAATCAAGGAGTTCGACAACCATAAGTCGAAGATGGGTATTAGATACTATGCCAAGTGGCTTTAGGATAAGTGGGAGTTGTTGGAAATTATGTTTCAAAGCTAATCATCAGCCTGTTGATGGTTGAGATATTATAATTAATTTATTAATTAATAAAAAATATTTTGACATCTTTTTTCATCATAAATTTATATCTTCTAATGAGCTCCATTATTATGATGAAGTTCTTAGGACTATTTAGTTTTGATAAAGAGAGGATTTATCGATTAGTCCTTAAATTTGTTCATGATCAAATGATAGATTGTTAATTAGGATGATAGCGTCTATCGAGCATAAGTCGCTATATGCTATATAGGTTGGTTGTCCTCTTAACTAAGAGGTATGGAGACACTAGTATGGCATACAAGTGAGATGTATGTGTACATCATCATTGAACGTGACCAACTCTAGAGCATTCTACTGTCGAGAATATCTCTGATGGGATATAGGTATAAGTATCCCTTAGACCTGAGATCACCTCAGTAACTTACAAGCAACTCACTATGCTATGGTACCGAACTAACTGAATTTTCAATTCAAAAATGAAAGACTTTTGGGTATAGTCAAGTACTTGCAAAGTTGGAGTATGATCAAGATGGAATTGACCACTTCAAGAGTTGGAGAAGAATGTATCACTGTATTTCAATATAGCAAAACCTTGGCCAGGATAATCCATCAGATGGATTTGATATTTTGAAATATAATATGGACAACCTGATCAGAGTTGACAGTTGAACTCTGAGGTATCCTACAAGCATTGTGGTCAAGGAAAGGAATTATATGGAAACTATATTCATATGGATTCTAAGGATGGTGTTCTACACCTTTTGACTTATCTGACCATCGGATATCATTGCTAGATGGTCACTCCGATTGGTATAAAAATTTATTTCTATACTACTGACTTAGGTTTGGACCTATGAGATCATACACATTAGAGTTCATATTTTGATCGAATGGTTGATCAGCAATTTAGAATCATTTTAGGGTTAAACAATCAATACGATTGATGTTTAACCTAGTGCACGTGTTGCTGGAAGATTGATTGGTAATTTAATTGATAATTAGCTTAATTTGATCAGGCCAGAAGGCTAAGATTAAGTCTAATTAAATATGATTTAATTAGATTTGGTTTGGGCTTGATTGGATCAAGTTCACTTGGCTTATTGGTTAAGTCAAGTGCAAGGAAGAACTAGTCCTAGTCTAACTAGGACTCGGATCAAACCAATTCTCTAATTTGATTAAAAAATTAAATTAAAATTAAATTTAATTTAATCTAATTTAATTAAATCATTAAATGGGTTAGGATCTTATTTAATTGGATTGGTTTACTCTTATTTTTATTTGGTTAAAATTGTTAGATATGCATACCCTAAAAGCCAGAATTGGCTAACACTTGTTATACACTTCTAAGGATAAAATTATAATTTTGATTATAAATAAAAAAATAGATTATTTTCTATCATAATGTGTATTTAGTGTTTGTGATACATCCCTTGCATTAATGGCAATGATAGTTCATATTTTCAAGAGTTGAAAATTTAAGACATGAATTTTCATTATTAACTTATTAAATGCTCCTGATCGTAGGATCATCATAAGGATGGTGATTGATCTGAAAGGTTGGTATATAATCACTTGTTTATAGTAGATGAGTCTTGAGTCTACGATGTAGAGATACCAGAGCAAGAGTACAGGTACTCATTAGAGAATGAGGACACTGAACGTGACCACCTCGAGCAGTCATTAGGAAGTCTACCTTCTCATCGATGACTAGCTCGAAGCTGCAGTTGTGTGTCTAGTTCTTTGACCTGAGGTGCATCGACAGTTCACTTTGAGGGTGTTATAGTTTGACTATACCATAATTTGATCTCCTAGACATTTGAAATCCTGAGGTGTATGTTGGCTATGGCATGTTCATTGTAGGAATTGGATTGCACCGATAGGAAATCTATCTACCTCGGTAGATGAGAAGTAGTCCTATGATGATCATGAGAATCAAGTCCATAAGCCCATGGCCATGGCAGAGTGAAATAATAGAAAGAGTTTTTATTAAGGTTTTCACATTGGACATGAGTCGAATGATTAATCATATGATGGATATTAGGGTTTGACGATATTACCTTAACCCTAATCCAGTCGGGGCTCAAGATAGAAGAACTTAATCACATAAGTAACTACACGAAGAGATTCATTTTCAATTCTGATGGATTCCCACCATATGCTGCAAGGTGTCATTGGTGGATTTTGAGAGCAATTAGAATGATTTAGATGATCAATCGTACTAGTTGTTTGAATCAAAAAAGTTCTGATCCATCAAAAGGTGTTTTGATGATGTCGATGATAGAGATCATGATATATCTCATTACCATACAAAATTGAATCTAACTAGATCACACAAATAAGGGTTTCAATTTGGATATCGTCAATTAGACTAATCCAGTTCAATTGATTTGAATTAGATTCAATTAGGTTCAAGAAAATCGTACTAGCACACGATTGAGCCTAATGTTCTTCTTTAATTATCATTAAAGTTTATCTCGACTGAGCCAAATATATTTAGGCTCACTTAGGTACCTTTACTTAGTCTGACTGGAGCTTATTTAGATCAAAAAAGGATTGTCCTAATTTATGAGACAAATTTAAGATAATACCTACCATTTTTCGTCACTTGCTAAATCTTGTTTCGGATATTTGGTCAAACATTGATCTTTGACACTTAGACATCTACCCATATGTCATGCACCCATAGGAGAGAATTTTTGAACCAGTCCACCTACTAAAAGATAGATGGATAAGGGGTGCATCCCCAGGAAGGTGTGCGCCCATGTATAAAGCATCCAGAGTCCCATACAGATGGGACTCCAATTGCTTCAGGGTTTCTACCTAGGTGGCGCCAAAGACTTGTCTTTGACCAGTCTTGATGCCATCTATGGATGATTCAAAGGGGCTCTCATCTGATTGGATCAGATGATGTCATCCCATCAATTAGATTTAGATCTAATTGCACAAAATATTATGATTGATCAGGATGATGTCGTACTGCATGGCGCAATAGGGTCTATAAAAACCCTATCTGCGCCAAGATTAAAAAAGCTTGACTCATTGCCCATGCCACAAGACTGCCCCTCTCCCTTCTACATGCCATCTTCAGGTGTTCTCTCTCCTACCCATGCCCAAGAATTTTTGGGCACAAGTTTGGTGCGATCCAAGCAAAAGAAAGGTGACAGAAAAAGAAAAAAGATAGCACTACTGCAAGAGACAACTCATATCTTCGAAAGGAGTTTTGAAGATCTTCAAAATTAGATCCAGATCTAATTTTTGGAGAGATGATAAAAAAGAAGAAGATCTTTAGATCCTACCTGAGTGGATATCGATAGAGGCCAGGCACTTGCGTGGCCAGATCTAGAACTTTAGACAGACATCAGGGTCATCACAGGATAATCAGACTATCCTCAATAAGGTAAATTAAATTAGATTTAATTTATTTTTTATTTTATTTTATTTTTTTATTAGATTAATATTATCATATTTGAAAAGTCTCATATATGATCTGAATTTAAGAAAATTTTTTTTGAAATATCTCTCTTGATCCAATCAGATCTGAATGAACCTGATCCAAAAAATTAGGTTTTTTTCTTCAACTGGTATTAGAGCCAGGTTCCATTTCTATTATATCTAATTTTAATTTATTTTAATTTGATAATTAGATGATTTTATATGTCACATGAGATGTGATTAGATTTAAAATTAAAAAAATTAAAAATTAAATAATTTAGATCTAAGTTGTATAAGATGCATGACTAGTTGTAGAATAGAATTATTCTTTGTATAGTCTAGCATGATCAAAATTTAATTTAATTAGTTATAATTTTTAGATCTATTTATTTATTATTTTTTTATATTATAAATATTATAATAAGATCTAAAAAATAGAAAATAAAGTTATTTAATTTTTGTTCATATGAGATATGATGAATGCATGTCTAGACTAGTTGTAGAATAGTTCTATATAATTATCTAGAACAGATTTTAATTTGAAATGATCAATTTAAATTTAATTTTTTAGATGATTATGAGATAATTTAAATCTAAAAAGATGCATGATATGATACTTAAAGATGTATGCAAAACATGTTTATAGTTAGATCAATTTTTATATATGAGATATATGATGTAGATCTAACTAGTTTGTTGTTTTCATATTTCTGATTAAGGCATTCTCCTTAGCAGTCCGATCATAAGAAACAAAGTAGGATTTAAATTCTCTCTTCTCCCATTCGATGGAGTGTTCTTATGATGTATAGGGGTGCTGCACATTCGTCCTTAATCAGAAATCTAAAACTTATTTTCTACAAAATTCTAGATCCTGAAATCTTAGGATTTTATTTATATGTTTTGTTTATGAACCCTAAACTTAATTAAGAATTAAGATTATGAAATATATTAAGTCTAAAAATTAAGAATTTTTAGATTTAAGATATATTCATAAAATTAGGTTCGATCTTGGGTAGCTTAATTAGGTCTAGCAGTTGATCAAATCAAATCAAGAGTTGGTTAGATGGGATCAAGAGTGCTTAAATTGACCAGCCTAATAGGATTATGTCTAGGTCAAGATCGAATAACATGAGTGATCGATCAAGTTAAGACCTAATTAGGCTCTGTGGTTAAAGTCTAGATTGTAGGCTAACTTGATTAGTTATAGCTCAACAATTTGGTGTCTAAGATAAGTCTAATAGATACGATCGACTGATTTTTAATTGGGAGCTACTCGACTTGAATGCATTCTTATCAAGTTAATGGCATATCCCTTCCACCGATCTCACTTACTTGACCATATTTGTTGACCCAATCCTGATCTAAGGTGGTTAACAATCCGAGCTAACCCATGCCACTAGGTTAGTCATAATTGTTATGGCTATTGTAAGTCAAGTTTAAAGAGACCTAAATCAAATCTTCCTAAGAAAAGATTAAGTCTAAGGTCTTCCACCATTGTAGATATGTGGGCCCTTCCTAGGATTAATTATTCTCGACTGGTCACAGTGGTTCAGTTGCATCGAAAAGATACAACTAAGTCTATTAGGCATTGGATGCTATGGGCTGGAGGATAAATTGGGCTCAATATTTTGGATACGGTGAGAGATCCAATTAGAAATCCAATTTGTGCAAATGATGGGTCTGACTTAACTAAGGAGTGGGTCAATATTCCAGGCATAGTGAGATTCATGAATTAGAGATCAAGTTTGGATGCATCATGATTAAAGAATCATTGAATAAGAGTTATCCACTCATTAGCTAACCCATCATCAATAACTGTTAGATGAGGTGATGAGTCAGTTGCTGGGATTGCACCACTTATTAGAAATCTATAATCATGGAGATTTTCGCATCTCTACAGAGGGAGTGTAGGGATTCGAGAAAATAGTGGAAGCTAATTTATTTAAAAATTAAATTCCTACACAAATTGGTCAAGTCTTAATTACAATATCTAACTAGAAACTTTGACTTTCTACAGAAAAAACCAAAATGTCTGCACCCAATCCATTAGCACGTATCCTGGGCACCCATAGACTGACCGAACCTAATTACAAGGATTGGCTTTGAAACTTCAAAATTATTTTGAATTTCGAGAAGTTAACTCATGTATTGGACCAGGATCCCCCCACCTTATCAGTTCATCCATCCATTGAACAGAGAGCATCTCTTGACAAGTGGACGGATGAAGATAATAAGGCCAGATACTACATATTGGGCTCGATGTCTGATGAGCTTCAGTGCGAACATGAAGATATCAAGACTGCCCACCAAATGTTGGCTCACCTGTAAGAGATGTTTGGTGAACAGAGTTGTGCAGCCAAATATCAAATCATTAAATGACTATTTAAGGCTATAATGCATGATGGGCAGTCAGTCCAAGATCATTGTCTGATGATGATCAAGAACTTGGAAGAGCTCGAAAAGCTTGAAGAGAAGTTGGACCTGGATCTGTAAAATGATATAATTCTACAATCCTTGACTGATGCATATGGGCAGTTCATCATGAACTACCATATGCATAAACTTCAAAATACTCTGGCCGAGCTTATGAACATGCTGGTTACTGCTGAGCTTTCAATGAAAGATTCTAAAGGCTCAGTATTTGCTATGGAACGGACTTCTTCCAAGAGAAAATCTTTTGGAAAGAAGAAGAAGTCTGTGAAAAGACAGAAGGAGGAAGGAGGAAAGAAAAAGAAGATGGAACTGAAGAAGAAGGCTGCTGACAAAGGAAAAATATTTTCATTGTAACATTGATGGCCACTGAAAGCGGAACTGCCCTACATACCTGACCATCCTAAAGAATAAGAAGGAGGTAGGTCCTTCTAGAGGTATGCTCGTGATTGAATCTAACCTTACGTTTTCTTCTGCATTCAGTTGCATGCTTGACTCTGGTTCTAGTGCTCATTTGTGTACTTTCATGTAGGGTTTTGAGGATAGCAGAAGGCTGAGGGATGGTAAGATGATCCTATGTGTTGGAAATGAAGCAAGGGTTGCTACTATGGTCATAGGAACCGACCCTCTTCAACTACCATCTAGTTTAGATTTAGTACTTAGGGATTGTTATTATGTGCCTGCAGCAAGTAGGAATTTGATTTCTATTTCATGTTTAGCATAAGAAGGCTATGTAATTAGTTTTCTTAAGGACAATTATAATATTCTTTATGAAAGAAATAAAATTGCAAATGATTTTCTTGTTAACGATCTTTACCAATTACATATTGATGTATCTATTTTTAACATCGAGCAAAATATGAATGCCATAAAATCAAAATGATCCAGGGATAGTCCAATGATAGGTATCTATGGCACCTTAGACTAGGTCATATAGCAGAAGATAGGATTAACAAATTAGAAAAAATCAGGCTATTGAGTCCATTGACTTTCGAGTCATATCCAATTTATGAATCATGTCTTCATGGTAAAATGACTAAACTTCCTTTTGTGGGACATGGGGAAAGGGCCATGGATTTACTTATGCTAGTACATACTAATGTGTGTGAACCATTTGATGTACCAACTAGAGGCAATTTTATCTACTTCATAACCTTCATTGATGATTTATCTCGGTATGGATATATGTATCTTATGAGATATAGTCTGAAGCCTTCAAAAAGTTTAAAGAATTTAGACATGAAGTAAAAAAGCAAACTGAAAAACTCATTAAGATTCTTCGATCAGATCGAGGAGGTAAATATCTTAGTCAAAAATTCCTGGACTATCTCAAGTAGAATGGCATAGTCTCTTAATAGACTCCATCCGAAACATCTCAACTCAATAGAATTTCAGAATGGAGGAATCGGATCCTATTAGATATGATTCGATCTATGATGAGCTTCACAGACCTTCCTAATTTTCTATATATTTACTGAATAGGATTCCTTCTAAAATCATTCCTACCACACAGTATGAGATACGGCATGGTAAGAAACCAAGTCTGAGTAATCTCAAAATTTGGGGTTGTCCGACTCATGTCAAAAGATAATAAGCGAACAAGTTAGACTATAGATCTTTTAGAGCTCGATTCATAGGATATCCTAAAGAGTCATTAGGATATTATTTCTATATTTCAGAAGATTACAATGTGATTGTGAGTCGACATGCCATCTTTCTTGAAAAATAGTTTATTCAAGATGGCGGCATTTAAAAGCAAATCAAGCTAGAGGAGAAAGTCTCCCAAGAGCAAAGAGCTAAGGACCCTTTGGAACCAAATCAGGTTGAGCCAATACAATTACTACCTCCTCCACCTCGAAGATCGGAAAGAATTTTTCATCTTCCTGAGAGGTACTTAGGTACTATTTCAGAGAAAGTAGAGAAAATATTTCTCATAGGTAATGGAGTTCATATTGATAATCCCAAAATCTATAACGAGACGATATCAGATATCGACTCTGAGAAATGGTTAGAGGCAATGAAGTCAGAAATTGACTCGATGCACTCAGACCAAGTCTGGACCTTGGTAGATCCATCAGAAAGTATAGTATCTATTGGGTGTAAATGGATCTACATGAGAAAGATTGGTGGAAATAAAAATATAGAGATATTCAAAGCTAAATTAGTGGCGAAAGGTTATAGTCAGTGCGAAGGCATTGACTATCAGGATACCTTTTTGCCAGTAGCTATGCTTAAATCCATTCACACATTGCTTGCTGTTGCAGCCTATTTCGATTATTAAATATGACAAATGGATGTGAAAACAACGTTCTTAAATGGATATCTTGAGGAAGATATCTATATGGAACAGCCGCTGGGTTCACATCCAATGATATTGATCACAAAGTATGCAAGCTACAAAGATCCATATATGGACTGAAGCAAGCATCTCGGAGTTGGAATACTCATTTTAATGATGTGATCAAATTATTTGGTTTCATCAAAAATAAGGAGGAACCATGTGTTTTCAGAAAGATCAGTAGGAGTATTGTCTTCCTCGTACTGTACGTGGATGATATCCTCCTTATTGAGAATGATATTCCCATATTGAATATAGTTAAAATATGGTTATCTAAAGAATTTTCCATGAAAGACCTACGAGAAGCATCCTTCATTCTTAAAATCAAAGTCTATAGAGATAGATCGAATAGGATGCTAGATCTTTCATAGAAGATGTACAAAAAGGAAGTGTTAAAGAGGTTTAGTAGAGAAAACTCCAAGAGGGGATTGGTATCCTTCAGACATGGCATTCATCTCTCCAGAAAAATGTGTCCCAACACACCAGAGGAGATTGAATGCATGAGCAAGATCCCTTATGCTTCTGCAATAGGGAGACTCATGCATGTCCTGTTATGTACACAACCTAATATAGCCCATGCTGTGAGTGTCACCAGCAGATATTAGTCAAATCTAGGAGAAGAACATTGGACTTTTGTGAAATGTATCCTTAAGTACTTAAGAAGAACTAAGGATATATTCATGATTTTTGGTAATAGAGAACTCAAAGTCCAAGGGTATACAGACTCAAATTTTATGTCTGATATAGATGCTCGAAAGTCAACATCTGAAAATCTGTTTGTGTATAATGATGGTGCTGTCAGTTGGAAGTATTCCAAACAGACAGTAATAGCAGATTCCACCATGAAAGCAGAAAATATCACTGCATCAGAAGCTGCGAAGGAGGCATTCTGGTACAAGAAGTTCATCATAGAGATTGGAGTGATGCCATCAGATGCCATTCCTCTGTACTGTGACAATAATGGCACCATAGCTCTTGCTAAGGAGCCGAGGTCTCACCAAAAATTTAAACACATCGAGCGACGATACCATCTCATCCACGATTACCATGAGAAAAAATACGTCGAGGTCAAGAGAGTCGACTCTGCAGATAATGCAGCAGACCCACTTACAAAGCCGTTCTGCCAGCAAAAGATTGAAATCCACCTTAAGAAGATGGGACTTAGATTTGTAGCCAATTGACTTTAGGTTAAGTGGGAGTTTGTTAGATATGTGTGCCCTAGAAGCCAGAATTGACTGACACTTATTATACACTTCTAAGGATAAAATTATAATTTTAACTATAAATAATAAAATAGGTTATTTTCTATCACAATGTGTATTTAGTGTCTTTGATACATTCCTTGAGTTAGTGGCAATGATAGTTCTTATTTTCAAGTGTTAAAAATTTAAAACATGAATTTTCATTATTAACTCATAAAATGCTCCTGACCATAGGATTATCATGAGGATGATGATTGATTCAAAAGATTGGTGTACAATCGCTTCTTTATAGTAGATAAGTCTTGAGTTTACGATGTAAAGATACTAGAGCGAGAGTACAGGTACTCGTTAGAGAACGAGGGCATTGAGCATGACCACCTTGAGCAGTCATTAGGAAGTCTACATTCTCGTCGATGACTAGCTTGAAGCTATAGTTGTGTGTCTAGTTCATTAACCTGAGGTGCATCGACAGTTCACCTTGAGGGTGTTATAGTTTTACTACACCATGACTTAGTCTCCTAGCCATTCAGAACCTTGGGGTGTATGTTGGCTATGGCATGTTCATTGTAAGAATTGGATTGCTCTAATAGAAAATCTAACTACCTCGGTAGATGAGGAGTAGACCTATGATGATCATGAGAATCAAGTCCATAAGCCCATGGCCATGGTAGAGTGAAATAATAGAAAGAGTTTCTATTAAGATTTTTATATTGGACTTGAATCGAATGATTAATCATATGATGGATATTAGGATTTGACGAGATTACCTTAACCCTAATCCAATTGGGGCTCAAGATAGAAGAACTTAATCACACAGGTAACTGCACTGAGAGGTTCATTTTCAGTTCTAATGGGTTGCCACCATATGCTGCTAGGTGTCACTAGTGGATTTTGAGAGCAATTAGAATGATTTAGATGATCAATCATATTAGTTGTCTAAATCAAAAAAGTTCTGATCCATCGAAAGGTATTTTGATAATATCGATGATAGAGATTGCGACATATCTTATTATCGTATGGAACTGAACCTAACTGGATCATACAAATAAGGGTTTCAATCTGGATATCATCAATTAGACTAATCTAGTTCAATTGATTTGAATTAGATTCAATTAGGTTCAAGAAAATCATGCTAGCACATGATTGAGCCTAATGTTCTCCTTTAATTATCATTGAAGTTTGTCGCGACTGATCCAAATATGTTTGGGCTCACTCAGGTACCTTTACTTGATCTGACTAAAGCTTGTCTAGGTTAGAAAAATATTGTCTTAATTTATGAGATAAATTTGAGACAACACCTGCCATTTTTCGTCACCTACTAAATCCTGTTTCGAATATTTGGTCAAACACTGACCTTTAACACTTAGACATCTGCCCATGTGTCATGCACCCACAGAAAAAAAATTTTGGACCAGTCCACCTGCTAAAAGATAGATGGATAAGGGGCTCATTCCTAGGGAGGCATGTGCCCATGGATAAAGCATCTAGAGTCCCATACAGATGGGACTCCAATTGCTTCGGGGTTTCTACCTAATTGGTACCAAAGACTTATCTTTGACCAATCTTGGCACCATCTAAGGATGATTCAGAGGGGCTCTCATCTGATTAGATCAAATGATATCATCCCACCAATCAGATTTAGATCTGATTGCATAAAAGGCCATGATTGACCAGGATGATGTGGCACTACATGGCACAATAGGGTTTATAAAAACCCTATCTACGCTAAGATTAAAAAAGCTTGACCCATTGCCCATGCCACAAGGCTTCCCCTCTCCCTTCTCCATGCCATCTTCAGGTGTTCTCTCTCCTACCCATGTCCAAAAATTTTTGGGCACAAGTTTGGTGCGATCCAAGCAAGAGAAAGACGACCGAAAAAGGAAGAAGACAGGACTGCTGCAACAGACAACTCACATCTTCGAAAGAAGTTTTGAAGATCTTCAAAATCAGATCCAAATCTAATTTTTGGAGAGGTGATAAATAAGGAGAAGATCTTCAGATCCTATTCAAGTGAATACCGATAGAGGCCAGGCACTTGCATAGCTAGATTCAGAACCTCAAGCGGACATCAGGATCATCATAGGATAATCAGATTACCCTCAACAAGATAAATTAAATTAGATTTAATTTATTTTTTATTTTATTTTATTTTTAGATCAATATTATCTGATCTAAAAAGTCTCAGATCCAATTTGCATCTAAGAAAAAAAATTTTAAAATACCTCTCTTGATCCAATCAGATCTGAACGAACCTGATTCGGAAAACTAGGTTTTTCCTTCAAAAAGATCTTGTTTGACCAAGTCAAAACAGGAGCTCGCACCACCTAATCCTCACGCCCCATCCTTTTCTCTTTATATTTTTATGTGAATAATCTCCATGCCCAAGGTTTCTCATGCCTCCCCTCTCTCTTCTTTTTTCTCGTATGGAAGTTTGTTGGAAGACCAAGTCAAAAGGGGAATTAGTTTTGCTTAAGGATTCTATGAGATAGAATCCTTGTCAACCAAAACTCTTTCCATAAGTGTGCCAACCCATCCTTCTTTATTTTCTTTGATTTTCATTGTAAAAGAGGATTTCTTTTTGTGTGCCTCCCTTGCTGGTCCATGGCAGAAAAAAAGATGGGGGTGCCCAAGAGTTGGGTGCCCCAACAATTTCCTTTATTTGGTCCATCCTAGTCTAGGTTTTTAACCTAACTTGGACTCTGTAAATCTCCTTATTTAAAGAGAATTTTTAGATAAAATTTTTGTAGATTACAGACATTTAAGAGGCCTCTTTGGTGTAGATAAATCAAGAAAAATTCATCTGGGTCATGGAGATATTGAAAACACAAATCAGGGTGTCTTAAAAAAGATCAAAAAAGAAGAAGAGGGTCTTCTTCTAGAGTTTTTGTTCCAGATCTCTTCCTCCCTTTTTGTGAGCTTTTGAGAGATGTCTCAATATCACAAATCTTCCTCCTTTCTTTCGATATTTTAGAGTGTCCAAGTTTCAAAGAAGAAAACATCGGATCAACCGTCGAAAAGAGATCAGTACAGTGCTAGCATATTGTGCTGATTTCCTACATTAGAATCTCTGATCGTGTTCATGGGCTCATACGGATGACTCTGAGAGACCAGATTGAAGGAAAAATTCTGATTTTTTGGATCAGATTTGTTCAAATCTAATTGAATCAAGAGGTATATTTTAAAAATTTTCTCTTAGATCCAAATCAGATTTGACATTTTTCAGATCTGATTTTATGATCTAATAAACAAGAAAAATTAAATTAAATTAAATCTAAATTAGTTTTACCTTGATATGGGTAATCCGATTGTCTGTTGATGATCCTGCTGATTGTCTGAGGTTTTGGATCTAGCCATGCAAGTGCCTGACCTCTACCGATATCCACTTGAATTGGATCTAGAGATCTTCTCCTTCTTTATCACATCTTTAAAAATTAGATCTGGATCTGAGTTGGAGGATCTTCAAAACTCCTTCTGAAGATCAGTAGTCGTCTTTACAGCAGTACTGCCTTCTTCCTTTCTCGTCAGCCTTTTCTTATCTGAATTGCACCAAACCAAAGGCCGAACTTTTTTGGGCGAGGAGAGGAGAGAGATGATCAGAAGATGGCATGAAGAAGGGAGAGAGGCAGCCTTGGGGCATGGGCTAAGAGAAACTCTCAAAAAGTTGGGCGTAGATAGGGTTTATTTATAAACCTTACTATGCCATGCAGTGCTGCATCATCCTAGCCAATTGCATTGCTTCATGCAATCAAATCTAAATCTGATCGATGGGATGACATCATCTGATTCAATTAGATGAGAGTCCCACAAATTCATCCTTAGATAGTGCCTAAGACTGGTCAAAGTCTATAGGTAAGGGTACCTATTTGAATCCAAGTAAGCAAACCTGGGAGTCCCATCCATAATGGGACTCCCAGTGCTTTATCCACATGGGTCACGCCATCCTAGGGCAGCCACCCTTATCTACCTACCAAATGGTAAGTGGACTGGTCAAAAAAGTCTCTCCTATGGATGCATGATACATGGGCAGATGTCCAAGGGTCAAAGGTCAATATTTGACCAAAATCAAAGGACAAGAATTAGCAGATGATGGAAAATGGCAGGTGTTGTCTCAAATTTATCTCATAAATTAAGACAACCCTTTTCTGACCTAGACAAGCTAACAAGTCTGATAGGTAGGTATCTGAGTGACCACAAATACATTTGGCTCAGTCGAGACAACTTTTAATGAAGAAAAAGAAAGAATATTAGGCTCAATCATGTGCTAGGACGATTTCTTTGAACCTAATTGAATCTAATTCAAATCGATTGAACTGGGTTAGTCCAATTGATGATATCCAGATCCAAATCCTTGTTTGTATGATCCAGTTTAGGTTCAGTTCTATATGATAATGGATATATCATGATCCCCTATCATCGACATATTGAAACTCTTTTTCGATGGATCAAACTCTTTGATTAGACAACTGAATGATGATCATTTCAAAATCATTCTAATTGCTCCCAAAAATCCACCAGTGACACCTAAGCAGATATGGTGGCAACCCATAAATGAAAACAACCTCTCAGTGAGCTACTTGTGTGATTAAGTTCTTCTATCTTGAGCCCGCAAGATTAGGGTTAAGGTAACTCGTCAAATCCTAATATCATCATATGATTTAATCATTGATTCAAGTCCATATGTAAAACTTAATAGAAACTCTTTCTATTATTTCACTCTCTGCATGGCCATGGATTATGGACTTGATTCTCATGATCATCAATAGGTGCTACCTCATCCACCGAGGTAGTAAGAATTTTCTATGTAGCAATCCAATTCTTACAATGATATGCATAGCCAACATACACCCAAGGTTCGGAATGGCTAGGAATAGAGTCATGGTGTAGTAAACTGTAACACCCTCAAGGTGAACTGCCGAATGCAACCTCAGGTCAATAAGAACCAGACACACCATTGCATCTTAGTTAGTCATCGATCGAGAAGGTAGACTTCTAATGATGCTCAAGGTTGGTATGCTCAGTGCCTCTTCTCTAACCGAATATCTAATACTCTCGACTCTGTTCTTAACCATAACTCAGACTCATCTACTATAAAGAAGTGATTGTACACAAATCTTTTAGATCAATCACCATCCACCTATGATCCCTAGGTCAGGAGCATTTTTATAGTTAATAATGAAAATTCTGTTTAAATTTTAACACTTGAAAATAAGAACTATCATTACCATTAATCAAGGAATGTATCAAGACATAAATGCACATTTGTGATAGAAAATAACCTATTTTTTTATTTAATAGTAAAATTATAATTTTTGCCCTTAGAAGTGTTAACAAGTAGTCAGTAATTTTGGCTTCCTAGGGTCATAATATCTAACAAACTCCCACTTAACCTAAAGCCAATTGGCTACAAATCTAAGTCCCATCTTCTTAAGGTGGATTCAATCCTTTTGCTAACGCAATACGGCTTTGTAAGGGTCCGCCTGCATTGTCTGTGGAGTGACCTCTTGACCTCGACGTATTTTTCTGAGTAATCGGATGAGTGTACCGCGCTCGATGTGTTGGTAATTTTTGGTAAGACCTTCGGCTCCTTAGCAAGGGCTATGGCACATGTTGTTGCATACAGAGGAATGGCATTTGATGGCATCCCTCCAATTCTCGGTAAATTTTTTGTACCAAAATGCTCCCTTTGCAGCTTCTGACGTGACAAGTATTCTGCTTCTATGGTGGAACTTCTATCACTGTCTGCTTGAAACTTTCCAACTGACAGCTCACCATTGCACAAAACAGCATTCTAGATGTCGACTTTCAATCATCTAATGTGCGAGTCTATATATCCCTAGACTTGGAGTTCTCCAATTACCAAACCAACAACATATCCTTAGTTCTTCTCAAAAGTACTTAAGGATACATTTCACAGAAGTCCAGTTGTTCTTCACCTGGATTCGACTGATATCTGCTCGTGACACTCACAGCATGGGCTATATCAGGTGTTGTACATAAATGGCATAGCATGAGCTCCCCTATTACGAAGCATAAGGGATCTTGTCTCATGCGTTCTATTTCCTCAGGTGGTGCTAGGCACATCTTCTGGAAAAGATGAATGCCATGTCTGAAGGATACTCAACTCCCTCTTAGAGTTTTCCATCTACACCTCTTTAGCACTTCCTTATGTACATCTTTTTGAAAGTTAAACATCCTATTCGTCTATCTCTATAGACTTAATTCCTAGAATAAAGGATGCTTCTCTAGGTCTTTCATGGAAATTCTTTAGATAACCATATTTTAAACTGTGGTCAACATGGAAATATCATTTTTGATAAGGAGGATTCATCCACATACAATACAAGGAAGACAAAGTGCTCCCACTGACCTTTTTTGAAGACACATGGCTTCCTTCTCATTTTTTAATGAAACCAAATAATTTGATATATCATTAAAATGAGTATTCTAGCTCCGAGATGCTTGCTTAAGTCCATATATGGACCTTTGCAACTTGCAAACCTTATGATCATCATCACTAGATGTGAAACCTAGTGGCTGTTTCATATAGATATCTTTGTCAAGATATCCATTTAAGAATGTCATTTTCACATTCATTTGCCATATTTCATAATCGAAATAGACTGCAACAGCAAGCAATGTGCGAATCGATTTTAGCATAGCTACTGGCAAAAAGGTATCCTGATAGTCAATTTCTTCACATTGACTATAATCTTTTTGCCACTAATCTGTCTTGAATGTCTCCACATTCCCATCTGCACTAATCTTTTTCTTATAAATCCATTTACATCCAATAGGTACTATACCTTCTGGTGGATCTACCAAGGTTCAGACTTGCATCGAGTCAATTTCTGACTTCATTATCTCTAACCATTTCTTGGAGTTGATATCTGATATTGCCTCGTTATAGATTTTGGAATCATCACCATGAACCCCATTTCCTACGAGGAATATTTCCTCTACTTCCTCTGAAATAGTACCTAAGTACCTCTTAGGGGGATGGAAAATCCTTTCCGATCTACGAGATGGAGGAGGTAGTGAATGGATTAGCTCAACCTGATTTGGTTCCATTTGGTCCTTAGCTCATTGCTCTTTTGAGACTTTCTCTTCGAGCTTAATTTGCTTTTCAATGCCGCTATCTTGAATAAACTATTTTTCAAGAAAAATGGCATGTCGACTCACAATCATATTGTGATCTTCTGGAATGTAGAAATAATATCCTAATGGTTCTTTAGGATATCCTATGAATCGAGCTCTAGAGAACCTAAAGTCTAACTTGTCTGCTTGTTGTCTTTTGACATGAGCCGGACAATCCCAAATTCTGGGATGACTCAGACTTGATTTCTTACCATGCCATATTTCATATGGTATGTTAGGAATGGTTTTAGAGGAAACCCTATTTAGTAAGTATATTGCAGTTAACAAATAGTATCCTCAAAGAAAATCAGGGAGGTCTGTGAAGCTCATCATGGATCAGACCATATCTAATAGAGTCCGGTTCCTCCATTCTAAAATTTCATTGAGTTGAGGTGTTCCAGATAGAGTCTGTTGAGAGACTATGCCACTTTCCTTAAGATAGTTCAGGAATTTCTGACTAAGGTATTCACCTCCTCGATCTGATCGAAGAACCTTAATGGTTTTTCAGTTTGCTTTTCTACTTCATGTCTGAATTCTTTGAAACTTTCCAAAGCTTCAAAACTTATGTTCTCATAAGATACACATACCATACCTAAGATAAATCATTGATAAAGGTTATGAAGTAGACAAAGTTGCCTCTAGTCGGTATATCAAATGGGCCGCACACATCAGTATGTACTAGGGCAAGAAGATCCATGGCCCTTTCCCTATGTCCGACAAAAGGAAACTTAGTCATTTTGCCATGAAGACACGATTCATAAATTGGATATAACTCGAAAGTCAACGAACTCAATAGTCCAATTTTCTTTAATTTGTTAATCCTATGTTATGCTATATGACCTAGACTTAGATGCCATAGATATCTATCGTTTGTACTATGCCTGGGTCATTTTGATTTTATGGCATTCACATTTTGCTCAAAATTATAAATAGATACATCAACATGTAACTGATAAAGACCGTTAATAAGAAAATCACTTGCAATTTTATTTCTTTTATAAAGAATGTTATAATGGTCCTTAAGAAAACTAATTACATAGCCTTCTAATGCAAGGCAAAAAATAGAAATCAAATTCCTGCTTGCTGCAGGCACATAATAACATCTTTTAATACTAAGTCTAAACCAGATGGTAGTTGAAGAGGGTATGTTCCCCAGCACATAGTAACTCTTGCTCCTTTTTGTATCGTAGGATCATCTACCATCCCTCAGCCTCCTGCTATCCTCAACGACCTGCATAAAAGTGCACAAGTGAGCACTAAACTGAGTCAGGCACCACTGGATGCAGAAGAAAATTAAGGATTAGACTCAATAATGAGCATACCTCCAGAAGGACCTGCCTCCTTCCTTCTTTAGTGGTCCGGTATAGGGCAGTTTCACTTTCAGTGCCATCATGTTAATGAAATACTTTCCTTTATCAGTCCTCTTTCTTCAGCTCTTCTTTTTCTTCTTTCCTCCTTCCACCTTCTACTTTTTCATAGACTTCTCTTCTTTCCAAAAGACTTTCCTTAGAAAAGTCCATTCCATAGCAAGCACTAAGCCTTTAGAACCTTCATGTAAAGCTCAGCGGTAACCAGCATGTTCATAAGTTCGGCCAGAAATTTGAATTTTATGCATATGGTAGTTCATGATGAATTGTCCATATGCATCAGTCAAAGATTGTAGAATTAATATCATTCTGTAGATCAAGTCCAACTTTACTTCGAGCTTTTCAAGCTCTTCCAAGTTCTTGATCATCATCAGATAATGATCTTGGATTGACTGCCCTTCACACATCTTAGCCTTGAATAGTCCTTTAGTGACTTGATACTTGGCTGTGCGACTCTGTTCACCAAATATCCCTATAGGTGAGCTAACATTTGGCGAGTAGTCCTGATATCTTCATGTTACCGCTAAAGTTCATGAGACATCGAGCCCAACATGTAGTATCTGGCCTTGTTATCATCGTCTATCCACTTATCCAGAGATGCTCTCTGCTCAGCGGATGGACGAGCTAGTAAGGTGGAAGGGTTCTGGTCTAGTACATGAGTTAACTTCTCAAAACCCAAAATAATTTTGAGGTTTCGAAGCCAATCCTTATAATTTGGTCCGATCAGTCTATGGGAGTCCAGGATTCATGCTAGTGGGTTGGATGCAGACATTTTTCTATAGATAGTCAAAGTTTCTAGTTTGATATTATAATTAAGACTTAACCAATTTATTTAGGGACTTTATTTTTAAATAAATTAGCTCCCACTATTTTTTTGGATTCCTACACTCTCTCTATAGAGATGCAAAAATCTCCATGATTACTGATTTTTAGTGGATGGTGCGGTCCCACCAACTGACTCATCATCTCACCTAACAGTTATTGATGATGGGTTAGCCAATAAGTGGAACAACTCTTGTTCAATGATTCTCTAATCATGATGCACCCAAACTTGGTCTCTAATTCATGAATCTCATCATGTCCGAAATATTGATCCACTCCTTAGTTAAGTCAGACCCATAATTTGCATAGATTGGATTTCTAATTGAGTCTCTCACCATATCCAGAATATTGAGCCCAATTCATCCTCCAGCCCGTAGCATCCAATGCCTAATAGACATGGTTGCATCTTTTCGATGCAACTGAGCCACTGTAATCAGTCGAGAACAATCAACCCTGGGAATGGCCCACACATCTACAATGGTGGAAGATCTTAGACTTAATCTTTTCTTTGGAAGATTTGATTTAGGTCTCATTAAACTAAACTTGACATAGTCATAACCATTATGACTATCCTAGTGGCATGGGTTAGCTCAGATTATTGACCACCTCAGATCAGAACTGAGTCAACAAACATGGCTAGGTAAGTGAGATCGATGAAAGGGATATGCCATTAACTCGATAAGAATGCATTCGAGTTGAGTAGCTCCTAATTAAAAATCAGTCAGTCATATCTGCCAAACTTACCTTAGACACCAAATTATTGAGCCAGAACCAATCGGGTTAGCCAACAATCTAGACTCTAACCACTAAGCCTAATTAGGTCTTAGCTTGATCGATCACTCACATGACTTGATCTTGACCCAGACTTAATCCGATTAGGCTGGTCAATTTAAGTACTATTGATCCCATCTAACCAACTCTTGATTCGGTTTGATCAACTGCTAGACCTAATTAAGCTACCCAAGCCCGAACCCAATTTTATGAACATGTCTTAGATCTAAAAGTTCTTAATTTTAGACCTAATATATTTCATAATCTTAATTCTTAATTAAGTTTAGGGTTCATAAATGAAACATGCAAATAAGATCCTAGGATTTTAGGATCTAGGATTTTGCAGAAAGTAAGTTTTTAATTTTTGATTAAGGACGAACGCACAGCACTCCTACACATCATAAGAACACCCCATCGAATGGGAGGAGAGGGTCTTTAAATCTTACTTTATTCTTATGATCGGACGGCCAAGGAAAATGCCTTAATCTGAAATACAACTAATCTACAAAACTAATTAGGTCTAAGCATATATCTCATATAAGAAAATTGATCTAATTAAAATATGTTTTGTATACATTATATCATGCATGTTTTTTAAATCTAAATTATCTCATAATCATCTAAAAATTAAATTTAAATTGATCACATCAAATAAAATTTAATCTAGAACCCTTTTGTAGGACTTTTCTACAACTAGTCTAAACATGCAACTATCATATCTTCCAA